>PYST01000193.1:0-73957 GCA_003049485.1 Ophioceras dolichostomum
GAAGGGGGTCTGGGCTGGGCCGTTGTGGACCATCCACGGTGGAGCTGGAGACCTGGAGAGAGCTAGTGGGTGCGTGTACCTGGTCAGTGATGGGCGGTACACGACGTCGTAGGTCTGGGCTGTCCGTCTATCATTCTACAGACATTCCTTGGCAGAGATGGAAGGACCCGACTCTCCAAAGAGATAGTGCCGCTATACCTACAACGTATGAGAGCACCAGGACGTGAAAACAGCTGCTGTTTGGGGCCACGGGCTTCCTTTTCCCCGTCTCCCCGTCTCCTCTTCTCCCCTGGCGAGCAAGCTTTTACTCGAGATATGGGGAGTATCAGGCTAGACGGCGGTTACCGAAAGTCGTGATAGAGCAGGTAGGAGAGCACCACTACTGCAGCACCAAGGTAGAGAGTAGACAAGGCTAGTGAAATATCGACTGGATATCGGAGAACCCTAGATGCCTGCAATCGAATCCATTGGAACCCGCTGCCAAGAGAGAGCGCAAACAACGCTGGGGAGTTCATGAAACGCCTGTGACACCTGGTAAACAGTTCGAGGCCTACGGAAGGGTACCTGCGATGTCCTGTGTAGTGAAGGCAATACAAGCATGGGGGAAAGAGCGCGGGTAGATACATAGATAGAGAGGGGGCTGGAAGAAGAAAGAAGGGGGAACAGTTCCGATGGCAGGGGAACGCAAGGTAAACTAGTGATCGGCAAGTGACTGATGACTGGATGGTATGCAGTAGTAGAAAAGGCAGGCATCTCGTCAACAAAGAGGCCGTGAACGGCCTCATTGCCCGATGCAGTTCTGGAGAGTATCATACCGAAGGGAGCGTGGACAACGACTCGAGGGCCGGTAGGACCACCTCTTGGCTCTCACAACGCCAAGAGGAGCAAAAGCGGTTCTGCTGCAGCAGAATGCTGTCTCGTTGATGATGGATGATAGCAAAGCGCGGTATTCATCATCTTTCTTCTCGCTTTTTTTCTTTTTCAGCAGTGGGTCAGTCACACTTGAGACCTTGCCAAGAGCTGGAATGCCGGCGAGGCTGTTGGGTTAGGGTGTAGAGGGAGAAGACAAGGAGGGGAGACAAGGCGGAGACAAGGCGCTCCCTGTCCTGACGGGCAAATGCCGTCGCAGAAAATCGCAGAAAAGCTCCCCATTCGGGCTCTCGGACCATGGGGGGAGGGGGGACCAGCAGGGTCTGATTCAGGCATCATGGACGACAACAACTGCTGGATTCGGCCACCGTTGTGGCGTTGACGGAGATAGACGAGACGCTGAAGCGGTATTGGTCAGAACTCTTTCAGATCAAATGTTTTGTGCTTGCCGCCTCAGGTAAGGTCAGGTAGCATGTCAGGTTCAGACAACTGGACGAGACCGTGCTGGGGGGTATTTTTGGGTATTTGACAACGCAAAACAGAGCTCCACCTACCTGTAGCCAGTGCATGCGCCTCTCCTTTTCTCAGTTCCTTCAGGCTCTCTTCTTCGCAAGTCTGAAGTGAGTTGAGTTGACACAATCATCAGCCTCGAAAGGAAAGTCTTGTGCAGATATCAGTATCATTCCATTGAAATGATCTGTGGATTGAACTTGGCTTCTCCAGGTCTTGGTCTCTTGGTACGGGGAAATCCTCTCTGGGCAGAGCTCTGGGCAAATGCTTGGTGGGAGGACGAATGGCAATCTGCGATTCCCATCGCACATCGTGATTTCCCATTGAGAGCCACGGAAGCCAAGGACCCAGAAGGTGCCAAGGGCCAAGAGATACGGTGTCAAATCTCGTCTCGCTCCGACAACCAGACTCCCAGCATCCATTTTCATCACGCCAAGATCCAGCAGATAAAACCGTCAAACTCTCAACCACACTCTCTCATCGTCCAAGAATTCTAGGTACCTACGACGCATATAATAACATGACGAACTAGGGTAGGTAACTCTATGTTTAACATAGAGCCTCTAGTCGTTGACTCGCACACCACACCACCATGAGATTTTTCCCGCAACAAAGGCAGTTTTTGCCGGGCCATTCGAGTCGACAGTGAGTTGACTGACACCTGCGAGTCGGTCCGCTTGCGCACGCACACACACAATTTTTTTTATCAAGATGTGACGGGACGCTACTCCGTCCACGTTCAAAAATACAACGTACAGATGCAACGAGCTCGGGCGCACGGAGGCAGACAAGAGGCAAACAGGCAAGCAGGCGAGGCAGGGAGACGAGACGCAGGGACACCGGCGTCGGAGCTCTCAACTGGTGAGGCAATGCCAAGACAGAGACCTTTCTTTCTCTCCCACCCCAGCAATGCCTGCCGCCAAGCCAAGCACCCGGATCGATCACCGTGATGGGAAGAGATGGGAATCATCTCTTGCAATCCGACACTGCTTCATCCTCAGATTTGTCAAACTGCACCGCCGTCTGTCTGGCCGTCTTGCAGGCTCTCTGTCTGGCTGTCTGGCTGTCTCGTCTGATCGGTCTTTTATTCCTTCCTCTTTCTCTTACTCTTTCTACACCGCTCCCAGTCTTTTTTCCGACAGTTCAAACTGAGTGCTGATCACGGTCATCCCTTAGAGTCAACAGACATTGTACAGGATACCTGGTAGGTTCCCGAGGTTCCTGCTGGTAGGTACCCATCGCCAGGGTTCAGATGCGATTCCCCAATGCAGTCGTGGACCCCGTGGCGGTCCAATAGGACTACTAGTGTGCTTCCACTGCTTCTTTACCTTTCCTCCCCTCACCCTCCTTCTCCTAAGCCTCTGAAGCAATCTTGTTCTTATACAGCCCCAAAGTGTGTGTGGGCTGGTGGGTGGCAAGAAAAGGGGCCTCGCACGCACGCAAACTCGAACACGATCTTCGCGAGAAAGCATGCATATATACACATTCGATATCAGACGAAGATGGGAGAGTCAGGAAGAAGATAAGCTTGACCGCTAGAGTTGGCGAACGACCTCCCTTTCCATCTACCCACCCACCTACCCACCTGAGCCACCCAAGCTGCAAAGCAGGAGTCAAGTCCGCACACACAACAGACTACTACCCGTATCACCTTCACCAGTACCTTCACTAGTACCTGCACCTGCACCAGCACCAGCACCACCAGCACCACCAGCAGCAGGGAAGTCCCCCCTCACAATACCCGCCTTCTCGCACATAGAGCGGAACGCACCACCACTACCTCCCTGCTTATCAAACAGCTCCAGCGGCGCCCCGACCTCGACGATGCGGCCCGCGTCCATGACGCACACGCGGTCGTAGTCCAGCACCGTCCGCAGCCGGTGCGCGATGCACAGCAGCGTGCTCCGCTGGAACGCCGTCGCGATCGTGCGCTGCACCGCGAGGTCCGTCTCGAGGTCGACGGAGCTGGTCGCCTCGTCGCAGACGATGATCCGGCTCGCGCGCACCAGCGCGCGGGCGAGCGCGAGGAGCTGCCGCTGGCCCAGGGAGAAGTTGGCGCCGTCCGGTTCGATGGCGTCGTCGAGGTGGATCCGGTTGTGCTTTTTCTTTTTCTTGTTGGTGTTGTTGTCGATCGGAGCGGCGGATAAGGTCGACGGAGTTGGAGCCGCAGCCGGTGCTGGCTGGGTGGTGGTCTCTGTTGGGAATGTGGAGGTGCTGGCGGCGCGGACACGCTCTTCGTTTGACTGTGACTTTCCGCGTCGAATGTCGGCGGTAGTGTATGCGTTTGCGTTTGTGTCTGTGTCTGCATCGGCACCGATGGCGAAGCCGCTCTGGCGCAGCGCATTCCAGAGGTCTAAGTCGGTGCGTTGGCTGAACGGGTCCAAGTTGGACCGAACTGTGCCCTGGAACAGGGTTGGATCCTGGGGGATGATGGAGATGCGTGACCGTAGGTCCCTCAGTCGGACGGCGCTGGCGTCGATGCCGTCAATGGTAATAGTGCCGCCCGCGAGCGGGGCATGGCGGAACAGCGACCCCACGACGCTCGACTTCCCTGCCCCTGTTCTCCCACAAATCGCGACGTGTTCCCCGGGCTTCACGTGTAGGCTGAAGTTGTCGAGGACGAGTGGTAAGCCAGGCCGATACCGCATCTGGATGGCCTCGAAGACAACGTCGCCTTGGGAAGGCCATGAATCAGGCACTTTTTGAAGTAGTTCTTCTTGTTGGCCGGCGCCGCCCCCCTTTCCGCCGCCCTTTCCGCCGCCCTTGTGTCCTCGCTGCCCCTTCTCCTCCTCCTCCTCCTGCTCGATGCTGGTGCTGTAGTACAGCAAGCGTTCAGCAGCGTTCATGGCATTCTCGAATTCGGTCCACTGGCGCACAGTGACCTGCAGCAGCTGCACGACGGGCAACAGCATCGAAAGAAGCATGGCCGAGACGCTCGGGTCGACGTCGTCGATATCCGACGTCGCCACCAGCATCGACGTGATCAGAACCAGCACGTTGCCGAGACAGTCCAGCCGGACACTGAGCCAGCGCTGCGCGGCCACGGTGAGGAACTGCGCCGAGTCCATGTCGTCCACCGCGCTGCTGATCCCCTCCACAAAGCCTCGTTCCCTACCGTAGGCCCGGATGCTCGACGCCCCCGTCAGCGCCTCGGAAAAGCGCGCAAAGACGACCGACCGCAGCACGGCCTCGTGCCGCTTCAGCTCGCGCGCCGAAGGCCGGTAGTACCGCGCCATGGCCACCACCGCCAGCACGGCCGGCACGACGGCGACGGCGAACCAGTGGTAGAACACCACGATGAGCACCAGCGTCGTGCAGACCACGCTCACCGTGATCATCAGCAGCCGCAGCGCGTCGACCAGCACGGCGTCCACGACGTCCACGTCCCGCGAGCACCTGTTCATGATGCGGCCCAGCGGGTTCGTCTCGAAGTACACCAGCGGCGCGCCCAGCAGCCTTGCCAGCGCGCCGTCGAAGATGCGCCCGCCCGCCCGCGTGGCCGCCCGCGTCAGGGCGAGGCCGAAGGCGCAGAACAGCAGGAACTGCGCGAGGCCCAGCGCCGCGAACGCGCCCATGTACTGGCCGGACGATATCCCCAGCGCGTCGGCCACCCAGAAGGCCAGCCACAGGTTCGTCACCACCATGGAGGCCTGCGCGGCGGCGAGGAGGACGAGCACGAAGGAGGCCTGCACGAGGGGGTTGCCCGCCGCGCGGAGGTACTGGTAGTAGACCTTGCGGTGGACGGCGTTGACCTCGCGCTCTTCTTC
This sequence comes from Ophioceras dolichostomum, assembly GCA_003049485.1. NCBI lineage: Eukaryota > Fungi > Ascomycota > Sordariomycetes > Magnaporthales > Ophioceraceae > Ophioceras > Ophioceras dolichostomum. The sequence continues at coordinate 5,148 of PYST01000193.1, forward strand.
TTGCATCAGAGGGGCCAGGGGCAGCAGCGCTGTGTCTTTGGCTGTTGCTGTTGCTGTTGCTGCCGCTGTTGCTAGTGGTATTGCTGATTTGGTGATACCGGCAGCTGCTGCTGTCGCTCCGTTGGGCGAGGATGCGGGCAGGTGAAGTTTCCTATAGCTAGTGCCCTTCTCATCCTCCTCCTCCTCTTCTTCCTCTGGTCGTTGCTTTCCCGCTCTTCCACCTACATCGCCATCGCTATCGATGTCCCGCTCCTTCGCGTCATTATTGTTATTGATTTTATCATGACCACTCAGCGCCTCTCCAAAATCGGCATGTCGCGCCTTCAGCTCCTCAAAGCTGCCCACATCCCTCACCATCCCGCCCTCCAACCACACCACGCGATCACACCTGCCCAGGACATGCAGCTGGTGCGTCGCCAAGATGCGGCTCTTCCCGCCCAGCAAGCCCTCGTGCCCGATCGCGTGCTGGAACATGTGCTCGCCGACGTGCGCGTCGACCGCCGAGAGCGGGTCGTCGAGCAGCACGATCTCCGCGCCCGAGTATATCGCGCGCGCGAGGCTAAGCCGCTGCTTCTGCCCTCCGGAAAGCGTGATCCCCCTCTCGCCGATCTCGGTCTCGTCGCCGTGCGGGAGCACGTCGAAGTCCGGCTGCAGCGCGCACGCTGAGACGACGCTAGTGTACCGCGCGACGTCGAGCGGTAGACCGAAGAGGATGTTCTCCCGCGCCGTAGCGTTCTGGATCCAGGGCCTTTCCGGACAGATGGCGGCGTGGCCCGAGATGCTGGCTGAGCCGCCGGCCAGCTGACGCATGTCGCCCGACAGGGCGGCGAGGAGCGCGGTCTTGCCTGAGCCGACGGAGCCGACTACGGCGAGGAGCTCGCCTCTCTTGAGCGAGAGTGTGATCGATCTTAGCGAGAAGGGTGGTGGGAGGGTCGGAAACCTTGGGATCTGGTCAGCATCAAGAACAGCAGCAGCAACCTGCCTCTGCCTCTGCCTCTGCCCTTGGCTTCTGTCACTATCGGCGTTGACGCTCTCTCGGTCTTTGTCGCTACTTCTCTTCTCAGAGCAAGAGGAAACTCGGTTCCCATCCTCTTCGCCCCCTTCAAGCGAAGTCGCCGCCACATCCCAAGCAAACGACGCCCCATCCATCTCCACGGCGTTCTCCATCCCCGGATCAAGGCGAGGCACGGCGACCGCCCTCTCCTCCGCGGCGAGGAATGCCCCGACGCGCTGCAGCGCCGACCACGCGTCCAAGACGTGGCCCAGCGCCTGCGGCAGGATGGTCAGCTGGTTCCTCAGGCAGTTGAACAGCGCTACGCACGAGAACACGCGCGCCGCGTCTAGCCGGAAGCCGGACAGGCCGTACGCCGTGAACGACAGGACGGACGCGAAGATGGGCAGCGCCATGGCCACGGTGTGCACGGCGACCCGCGCGGACAGCAACCTCCGCAGCGCGCGCCTCTCGCGGGCCCGCACGGCGCGGATCCTCTCGAGGAAGCTGGCCTCCCACGCGAAGAACTTGACGAGCCGGATGCCCTTGACGGCCTCCTGCGTGAGGCCCACGCGCGAGTCCCCGAGCGCGTTGAGGGCGCGCCGCCCCCGGATCTGGAAGCGGACCGCGATGGTGAGGGCGGGGATGGACGCCACGAGCACGCCGAAGCCGGCGAGCGCGCTCCAGCCGATGTTGATGATCAGGAGGGCGAGCGTGATGGTGAGCGCCGCGGGCGTGGTCCAGATTATGTGGGCTTGCGTGCAGGCCAGCTCGATGCGGCTGACGTCTGTGGATATCAGGTTGACGATTCGGCCGTCGTCCCAGCCGTCGTTGTTGGGGTTGTTGCTTTTTCGGGTTTTCGCCTCTTTGCCTCCCCGATTTCTTCGTCCTCGCTTGTCGGAGCTGTCGGGGTTGCGGCTGGTGCTGTTGTTGCTGGTGCTGTTGCTGTTGCCCCCCTTCTTCGCTCGCTCGGACAGCCGGAACGACTTGTCGAGAATAAGGGGGATCATGCATGCCCGGGTTTGGGAGCCCACCATGGCACCTGAGTACTGATAGTCTATATATTCGAACTCCCATCATTTCATCGGCAGACGTCAGTCCTCGGTGCTCCATGCTTCTTCTTCGACTCTTCCTTTTCGGACCCTTAGACTTTTACGGACAAGCCATACCAACCAAAGGTGGAAAGAGACTGCCGGGGTAACAGAGGAGGAGAAAAGGGGTAAAACAATGGAGATAGGGACATAAGAAAACTCACGATTCATAGCGAAACCCTGGATGATCATCATCAAGACGATTCCCACAGCTAGCCCAACAGCGGCATCCACATGGTCGTCCCTCTCTTTCTCCCTGGCCTTCTCGTGTTTAGGCACGGCATACGCCAGCGCCGCGAACTGGATCAGATACCGCAGCGTGAACGGCGCCAGCACCTGCAACACGTCCGCCACTAGCCGGAGCGCGCCGCCGAGCAAGACTTCGCGCCGGAAGGTGTGGTAGATGGCCTTGGCCAGGCGCTTCTGCTGCTTCTGCTGTTTCTTCTTCCCGGCTTCGCCGTCGTTGTCCTCCCCAACGCGCCTGCTTGACCGCCGACCGCCACCACCACCACCACTACTACTACTAGTACTGCTGCCACTGCTCTCTAGATGTCGAGAGAAAGCGGCCGCCAGCGGCGTGGCCTGACGCTCCACTCCGACCCTCCAGATGTCGTTCCCTTCCAGGGGCCGCTTCGCCCCTATGCGCATCATTGGAGTGAGCCACGAAAAGGTCAGCCGACTGAACGCGCCCGCCGTCGACTCCGGGGACGCAGCACGCTCGTCTGGGATCGGGGGCGGCGCTTTCTTCGCCCTCTTAAAGCCACAACGGCGACGGAGCCGGACACGGTCGAGGATGTCCCCGGCACGTCGACGGCTGATGAAGAATGAGAAGGCAGGCTTCTTCTTCTCCTCGGGAACAGTAGCTTGACGGGAGACATCTTGGGGATGGTGGTTACTGCCATCCGTAAGAGCCATAGAGGCAGTAGGCATAGGTGATGGATAACTAGGTTATTATCACACCACACGAGCCGCATGAGATTGCCCAGCTGGTGGTGGATGTGGTGTAGAGAGGTGATGGCTCAGGAAGAGTTCGCAGAGGAGATCACATGGATTTCCCATCTTGTGTGTAGGTCAATGCGACACAGGTTCGGGCGTGTCTATTCACAGATGTTAAGATAGGATTGGGAATCGGTATGGAGGACCCATCTAGGCTGGATATTGTTGCCATCATCTCCCAAGGCTCTTGTCCAGCTCCACTCTCGGCATCTTGAGGCAGACCACCCATCTATCTTGGGTGCTGGACTTCAATCCCGTTCCGTACCCGTCATCTCGTCTACTATAACGACTGGCAGCCAGCCCCTGTGAAACGCCTCCTTGCCCATAGGAACCCATCGAGAAGGACGGCGCAGAACGAAACAAGTGCACAGAGAGAAGTATCTCCTCAAGATGATCCAAGGTGGAGTCGGTCCTAGCGAAATGCTCAAGCAATGAACAGATGTGCCGTTGCATGCCGCCGTTGCGTGGGTGCGTGGGTGCGTGGTGGCTGTTGGCAGGCCTCGACCGGCGTTTTCCAAACGGAGTTCATGTCACATACGGGATAAAGAACCACTTGGCTAAACGCCGTTCACGACTTGACTTGACAAACATCCAGCCAGCCACGCTAGATCTCAACTGAACTTCGACCTAATACCCAATTGACTTACCTGAATCGTTGACGATTTACGACGCCCTGCAAGCTTTTTTTTTACTCATGAGCATCAGCTGGCCAGAGGGATGGATGAGGAATCACGCAGTTAAGAACAGTCGCTAGATGAAAGGGAGTAAAAGGGCCAGAATACCAAGACGATGCCCACAAAGATCGGGATTCGGGATCTAGAACGACGAAACCCGGCGTCAACGAACGGTCCCATCCGTCGACACGCGCCACGCTGCCCCTACTAGTATGTAGGTGCTGCACTGGCACAAACCATAGGTTAGACTACCGACCAGCGTGCCGGCAGCCGAAACGAAAAACCATGTAGAAAGAAAGGACCACACGATGCTCCTGTCGTGGGCTCCTGAAGAAGAGCCACTCAATCGAGAAGTGGGTGCACGCGACCCATTTTTTGAAAGGTCCTTCCATGCCCTGGTAGAAGCCCTGGTGCATCGAGGCTGGTCCAATGTCTTTTGTTTATTTTCAGATTTTGTCTATTTCCTCTCGTAGCCCATATGTAGAAGAAGTGAGTGCAAGGGAAAAGCTGGCTCTGGCTAGCATTCCCACGCAACGAAGCGGGGAATGCTTCGTTTTCGACTCACCATAACCCGAAGACATAAGGCACTTGACTGAGCAGGTAGAAGAGCTGCCTACCTTACCTAGGTACAGGTAGCTTAGCCGCCAGCCTAGGTACCTACCTAGCTAAGCGTCTTCTCGACAAGGTAGATGCCGTACTTCTCCTTCAGCTCCTTCATCAGCGGCTCGTTGATCCGGGCCTCCATGGGCGCCAGCACGCCGCGGTCCGCGAGCGTTCCGTCGAGGACCTGCTTCACGGCCACGGCGCAAGGGACGCCGACCAGCTTGGCCATGGCCGAGTACCCCTTCGGGTCTCCGTACTCGACCAGCGTCGACGTGCGCGTCTCGCGGCTTCCGTCAGCGTTCTCGATCCCGAACTTGTGCTGCAGCATCACGAGGTCCCTCTCCCCCGGTCCGAACTGCATCTTCTGCTCGAGCGTCGCGCAGAGCGTGTCGAGCGGGTTGCCGCGCGGCGTGATGTCCTCGTCCGAGAAGACGCCGATCCAGGCCAGGCCCGAGACGATTCGCGACTTCTCCTCCTCGGACTCGAACGTCGCCTTGGCGAGGATGACGGCCTTCAGATCGGCCTCGCTGCTCGAGGAGGCGCCGACGATTTCCTTGGTGGCCTCACGCCAGGGCACGGGCCGCGAGAGCAGCTCGCGCGGCGTGTCGTCCAGGAATCCGATGTCGACTAGGACGCGGACGAACTGCGGGAAGCCCTGGTAGCGCAGGGTGCCGCGCACGATGGTCTGGGCCTCCGGGATGGCGTATCGCTCCTTGTAGGGCGTCGAGTCGCGGTTCGGGTAGGCGACGAAGGCGTAGCCCGGGTAGATGAAGTAGGGCTTGGCCGCGCCCATGAGCTCCTTGCCCGAGACCTCCTCGACGGCGCCGTCGCTCCAGTACCTGGCCGCGTTGCGGAGCGCGAGCAGCACCCCCCGCGAGGACCACGAGAACTTGTAGCCGAGCGGGTTGTCCGAGTCCTCGGGCGAGGGGAGGCCGCCGCAGTACGAGAGGAACGACAGGATCTTGCCGCCGGCCCGGTGCACCTCGTCGATCGTCTTGATGGCGTACAGGTGGTCGATGCCCGGGTCCAGCCCGATCTCGTTCATGACCGTGATGCCCGCCGCCCTGGCCTCGGCGTCCAGCTCGGCCATGGCCGGCGACACGTAGCTCGTCGTCACCACGTGCTTCTTGTTGCGGATCGCGGACTTGATCACCTTGGCGTGGTGCGTGTACGGGATCAGGCTGATGGTGAGGTCGTGCTTGGCGACCTCTGCGTCCAGGGCGGCCTCGTCATCGACGTCGACCGAGATCGGGTGCGCGTTGGCCACGCCCTCGGACAGCTTCTGCGCCGAGGCCAGCGTCCTGCAGGCTGTTCTCGTGGTGCGTCATGAAAACCGTGTGTGAGCTTGGGGTTACCTGGCCTGGCCCTGTGTGCCATGCCGCGCCGGCCAGGACTGGAAGAATGAATGCTCCGGCCGGCTCACGAGGGAGGGAGGGAGGGAGGGAAGGAGCTGAGGTCCTGCTTACCGACTGTGACCCAGATGCCGGCATCACTCAGGATATCGAGGGTGGGCTTCGTGACGAAGCCGGCACCCAGCATGAGCACCTTCCTGGGCAGGACCATGATTAGCTCGCCAGCCCACCACCAATCTCTGACCCCTCCTCCCCCATTATGGTCTCAATGATCTGAACAATTTCTTCTCACTTTTGGGAAGCCATTGCGTCTATCTCTTCGACGTTCCGTGTAACTTCGGCCTGAAGAATTGGTGCTTGTCCGTGGAGGGGAAGTCAAGTTTGATGGTGGGGTCGTCGGGTCGACTGGTGCAGTCAAGCCGTCAGTGCTTTGGGACCTGAGTAACTGCAGGAAAAGGCAAAATACAACCCTCCCTGCCCTTTTGCTGCTGGAGAGCCTACGTAATAGGGTGCGTCAAACAGGAAGCTAGAAAACTGGAATCGTGCTCCTTTCTGTTCGTCCACCATATTTTTTTCTTCACCGTCCCATTTCTTCCGTGTGAAATTCACGTTTGTGTGTTGTGATTCTGCAGTCGGGCGGCATGCTGGTCCGATAACGGAAGGCGAATGGTGGGGTAGAAAGTATCATCACTGGATAATACGGCGGGGATGGGAAGGGATGAGGGGTAGAGAATTCCTGGCTGATGACTCTTCGAGTGCGACAATTCATGCATTGAGTTTTGCAGAGTGGTTCTACATATGTCGTATGTAGGTGGGAGGGTGGATGCGATGGGGAAAGCGAGAGAAGAGGAGAGATATTGAGAAGAAGCGAAAAAAAGAATTTTAAAAAGGGGAGACTTGAGAGCAAAGTGTGGAGGGCTCTCGGCGAAAAAGCATACCACCACTGACTGCAACAGCGAAATATTGAAACGCCATATCACAGTAGTATCATCACAACGAACCACACACACCATCACCGATGCTTTCGTCACTGATGTATCCCTCATAGGTGTGAGTCGTCCTCCGTTGAGAGTGCATGTGCAGTACCTATGTACCCACGCCATCAAGCACACGCAGGTAACGGCTCCGTGCGAAGTGCCAGTCCGGCAGGTTGCGTGAGCGGGGGTGGTTGGCAAGAGGAACGTTCTGTTTTTAGGATCGGGGGAAGCGAACACGCAAAAGGAGAGAGAAGACTGGAGGGATGCATGTACCGGGACTGCGCATCAATTACCTCAATATACATATGTACGAGCAGCAACTGTACAGGACCAGCACACCACCGAGACCACCTAACCTTGGTACTCAGCACAAAGACCCAGAATCAAAGACGCACGCATGCGGAAGTAAGCTCGGGCCACCACCCACCCACACTTTCGTTCTTCTCGCCGGCCAACTGGCTGGCTGGCTCGCGGATCCGTTTCCCGCAGGTTTTCCTGGAGACCCCACTCGCGTGTTGCCCGCCTCGCGCATGGGCCACATCACTCACTATGCTGTGGAAAAAAAATAAAACGGGGCCAAGAAAAGCCCAAACTGGCTGGCTGGCTAACTCGGCTGAGTGGCTGGTGACGACAGGGGGTGTGTGGGAATTTTTGGCGCGGCTCTGCACAGCTGCGTGACCGCCGGCCGGATCCATGACCCAAAAAGGGAGAGAGCAAAAAAAAAAGTCTTGGCAAGGAAGGGATAAGGAGCGATAGGAATCGAGATCTCGGAGTGGCCCGTGCTTTTTGTTTACAGGCACGGAGATAAACTCAAGAAGGACGGTTTTTGTAGTTGGTGGATGATGCCTAAGGTTGTTGAGTCTCACATCCTTCTGGTCTTGCGTAAAATATGGTGTTTTTGGTTCATTCGTTGAACAAATTTCTCTTTTGGGGGTATCTCAAAAAGTATCCGGCTCCCATTTCCATGGGGCCTTTCCCGTTCCAGCCCTCCCTATCCAGAACCTTGCCGTCCCCCAAAATTCGTCATTATGAACCAGTGATGGTCTCATGTGGCCGGCCCGAAAGCCTTGCGCGTTTAGTTTGTACGTGGTCTATATATACAGGTCATACGTTTAGAAGTTGCAGAAAAAAAGAATAGAATGTGAGGTGAACAGCCTCTCATGGATACGCCTGATCCATCTTCAGGGATGGTTCACTCGTTTTGCTCATCGCCCTCGGCATCTTTATCGCCGTTGGCTTCGTCATCATTATCGTCGTTGTCGTCAGCGTCCTCTTCATCGTCCTCGTCCTCGTCCTCGTCATCCTTGACTGGAGGCTCCCATGCGTCCTCCAGCTTCAGGCCCTTGCCTTGGGGCTCCGGGTAGTTGTAGCCGGTGCCGAGGAAGGGGGCCGTCGGGGACCGATACTCGAGTATCTCGAGCTCCAGCTTCTCGGGCGGGTCGTAGAGGCCCATGCCGATCAAGATCTCGCCTTCCTCCTCGTCGTCCTCGAGCGCCTGGTACGGGATGGACTCATCCGACGTAATGACAGGCTCGGCCACGGACGCCGCCGCGCGGTTGTCAGGGGTTGGGGGCGCTGCGGACTTGTCAAATCCGTTCGCGACGAAGGAGTTCCACTGAGAGGCAGTGTCCGACGGCGTCGTGTTCGCGGAGGTGGACTGCTCGGAGCACTGGCTGGTTGGTTCAAGCAAGCCTGGGCAGTCCGTAGGAGAACCCATGCTGCCGTTGCTCCGCTGGACAGAGCTACACAGCCAGCCGTCATTGGAGAGGTAACGTGGCGGTTCCAGGGTGGGCTTGGGCAGGGTGATCGGAGAGAAAGCGTTGATAGGAGAGCCGTATTCTGAGTAGATGGTAGGCGTCGGTGGGTACTGGCGCTGGTACTGAGCAAAGAAGTCGAGGTCGCTGTACGACGGGAAGGGATACTGAGCGACTGGCGACGGCTGTTGCTGCTGATGCGCTTGCGGTTGTTGCTGGGCCTGGACCTGGAGTTGGAGCTGATGTTGGGCGACCTGCGACGATGATGGGTGCCAACTCACAGGCCTGGCAGACCTCTTCATCGGGTCGTCGATCGATGACTCGGATACAGGGGTTGGCAGGTATGCCTGCTCGAGTAGTTGTTGGTTCCGGCGAGTGACAAGTCCGTCGTTCATGAACGTTCTCCTCCGCGCCTGCATTATCGCTGACCTGGGGCTGTTGCTAGCACTGCTCGTCGACGGCTTGGCCACACGCACGGAACCCGCGACGTGCTGTCCGGCGACGTGCTGGGCATACTGCCCGTGGCCGTTCGACCCTCGCGAGTACCGCCTCGGGTGGTTCATGCTGATCTGATTTGAGAGATCGTCGAGGAACATCGCGTCTGAGGCATATCCAGAGGGCGGTTGGCTGACTTGGCTCGCACCCATGTACGACGACGACATGGGCATCATGGTGGTTGGTGGTGGTCCGACTACGAACATGTGCGGATTAAGAGTGTAGAAAGCGTACTGAGGCAGTGGTGGTAGAGTTGAGGAGGAGGGGATGGCTACCAGAGTGCCGGCTTATATCTCATGGAAACATGAGAGCGAGATGATGGTGGAAGGGGGGTTCGAAAAGGCTGCGAGGTTTGGTCTCTATATGACAGCGAGGAGGGTGCCGTGCCGTGGATGGGTAGATGTAGTATCAATAGACATGGTAGAGCTATGCGTGGCCTTGGCTAGAGTAGTAGCTACTACTAGAGTGGAAGGACACCACGACATGGACATGGGCATGGGCATGGTGATGGATGGAAGGCACGAAGGGTGAGAGGAGCAATAAATGAAAACGGGGCAGTTTGGCTTGTAGTTGTCTGTCACGGTGAGTGTGGGTGGTTTGACTGGAAGGAGCAAGAGAGGTCGTAGTGTTTCTCCTGCGTCATATGGCGGCGGCAGGGATGCAGCGGCGACTATGGTCTGGTTCCCTCTCCACGACGACCTACTTTGGACCTTGACCTGATACTCCAAGGTCTGCATGCACAAAGGCAAGTACATGCTTGGTGTGGCCTGCATGGCGTGTGGGACTGTGTGGGAAGCAAAAAGTGCATGGAAACATTTTTTTTTTCCAAGCCGCAGGCTCGGAGATGGATGCGGCAGCGTGGGCCGCGTATCGTTGGGTGCCGCCGACTCTGAGAATGGGGAGAAAAAGAGGGAAGGGGGGTGTGGTGCGTAAGGGGGTGAGCGAGAGTTTGCATGCGCATTTGTGTGTGGGTGGTGGTGCGGACTGAAGAAGGGCGAAAGGGTGGTGGTGGATCAGACCGGGTTGCAAATGTGGATTGGAAAATGGGCTCGGTTTGAGTGTGATGGGCTAATAATGAGAGTTGTGGGCGGCCGTCAACAAGGGGGGTCAAGGAGCGAGAAGGGAAGAGCGGCCTGCTAGAGGGGTACGATTTTACGGACCGCGCTGCAAGAAGGCATCCGGTCAAGGCTAGGAGATGGATGATGGATAGACGGACGGAGGCGGCGCCAGTGGAAAATAAGGGACTCCCTGATCGATGAGAGCTGGCGCCGGCCTTGTGCTGACAAGACGAAAATACGTACTGCGGACGGCAGTACATGCTCAAGGACATGTCGGGATACAAATGCTGCTTGCACGCAACCAGTCACAACCGCCATCCTTACATCTTCTCGCGTGCGCACTTGCATTTGAAAGTGAGCAGCGCGGGAAAGCCGCATTTGCGTACCGACCTAGCGAAGCACCACCTCCTGACTCTAGTGGCATCCGTGCGCCTAATGTGTGTATGTAGTGACCTTCAAAGTGCCTATGCAAGCTGCTTCGTCGGGTGTGAACGAGGGCGGGCGTTTGACTGCGAGGGTGCAAGCGTGCGTGTTGGTGTGTGCATGTGTACGTGAGAGACAAACGCTGGTGCATGTTCTTCGTGGCGCATTCCGCCCATACTTTGTCGTACGTGCTCTGTCCCGTCGTGACAAGTACTCTCCTCGTATGAAAGGACGTGCATCGTCATGACAATCGAGTGTCGAGCTGGAAAGTTGGCCGCTTGACCGCCCACATCCTCTTTGGTTGGGGAGCCTGGCCGCGTCGTCGACGTAGTTTCCGCCCCGTGGTACCAAGGTACGTGGAATTGTCCAGAGTAGGCGCCTGATGATGGTGGAGAGGCAGGCCCCTCACTCCACGGAACCAGACCCCTGCCCCTAGCGGTTCTCGAAGAAAAAAGTCAAAAAGAAGCGTGGCGAGCGTGGGTGTGGGGCGGGATGAAAGCTGGGAAGAAGGAAGGAAGGAGGCAAGGGAGGGAGGAGTGAGGGAGTGGGATGAGGAAAAGGTACGGGCCAAGGTACGAAACGGAACGACGCTCAGCTCTCTTTCCGGCATGTGTCTTGGATGGATGGACAGATTGCTGTCTCGTCTCGTCGTTGTCGTGGTCGGTCGGCCTGGCCTCGCCGCCTTTCAGGGCGGCATCTGATTGCTGTCCCGTAGTCGGTACAAATTGTATGTACAAGAGGAAGGTATCTTCGGTACTGTGTACGTAAGAGACGGGCGGGTGTCACCGCAGAAGTAGTGGAACGCGCTCGCACATGGGGTACCAGTACTACCACCACTCTCCACTTCATCAATAATTTCAAGCAGGAGGGGCAATGCTTCAGTTGAGGCGGGCAGCGGATTGTCTTGTGGGTTGTGTGTTGTTGCCGTAAGTGCTGGTGACCAGCGGCGGCGAACTTACGGGTCTTCTATTTCCCCCTATTGGCGGCACGAAGAGCGGTACATGGACATGGGGCATGACGCCGACCACGACTGAGAGAAAAAAAGAAAAGAAAGCCGCCGGACAGGGGACCATTGGATTCAGGTGGTCCGTGGGGCCTGGGCCGTGGGCTGTGGGAAAGGGGCAAACTGTTGTGGTCGGTGGCAGGAGCCTCCTTCCGGTCGCTACCATGTTTTCGGCAAGCGTCATTTTTCATCTTTTTTTGCGGATGGGCAGGCATCTGGTCGCCGGTCCCCACGTATCACAATTCGAGACGATTTGGCATGGAGATTGGCTAGCTTGTTAGCCACAGATTGGGGGTGTGAAGGCGTGAGTGCGTGTGCGTGTGGGGTGGGGGAGGGGAAGCCCATTCGTCCAGGGCATCCCAGTTCTGCTTGCCAGTCATTCCCTCCATCATCAAGGATGCGTCGACATCAGGGGTGGCTCTCGCTTCCTGCGCCTCGGCCGATGAAGACGGGCGGTCACTGGACGCAGGCGGACGAAAAGCCTGGCTCTTGCCTTTTCAATCTAGATGAGGGGTGTGCCGGTGGGGAGGAGGCGTTGTTGTATCCACTTCCTCCCCCAACAGAAGTGTGAGGCCCGGGAGAGCAAGGGCAAGGGTGGTATTGTTTTTGGTCTTCCATTTTGAACGGGCCAATTCGGTCCATGTTGTTGTCAGCCTGGGAGCTGCGGGCTCGGCCGGTCAGCAATTTTGGCGATCCAGGGGGGGTGTGCTGTAACAACCCTCGCATTCTAGTGGGGCGTGATCTGAGTGAGACTCACGAGAAATTGAGAATCCGTGGCTGCCCACAGGACCGCCTGTGGTCCCCCTTTCTTTTTGTCCTCGCTCGCGGAAAAGGATTTCACCCCCCCCCCCCCCCCCCCCCNCCCCCTCCCTCCCCGCTTTAACCCTCATCAACTTCGCGCAGCTCTTCCTCCAAGTTCCCACCAGTGGCCTGGCTCCCTGTTCCCTGGCTCCCTGGCTCCCTGGCTGGTCGCCTTTCGAGTCCAAACCAAACCACGGTCAATGCGTAATGTTCCTCTCCGCCTCCGCATGCAGGTCACAAGCTGAATGCTCTGGTCAATGTGCCATGATCCTTCCTGCTAAAAAGAAGTTGTGCCACACTTCAAACCCCGACCACATCGACCGTTCGTTCTTGTTTCCAGCCATGTCGGATGGGCACCTTCGTTCACGCCTTGTTGGCTCTCCCTCGCTGGCTCACTGCCGCACCGTCCTGCAAATCCACCAATGAGCCAGCCCACTCCGAGCTAACAACATGCCTGCCTTCGTGCTGGTGACCGATGCAGCTTATTTGCCTCGTTCCCTTGCTTTGTAGGTGTCTTACAACATGGATGTATGCGTCTTGCCATCTGAGCGGCACATCCACTCATTCATCCATTTGGCCGATTTGGAAATGCCAAACGCGCATTCTTCGCCTCATGCTCCTCCTCCTCCTTCCTACAGTACTTCACATCTCTCCCTATTCTGGCCCCGTGTCCGCCCGCCTCGTCTCGTTACCTCGTTTATGAACATCGTTGTCATGATAGGGGTACGGTATGGACTGAGATTCCATTAAGGTTCATACTGGTGCCGTGTCGTCGTGTCTGCCGTCCCGACTTTACTGCATTAAGAAGATGTGAACCATTGACCACTTGTGTACCTCGCCATGTCAAATCCGGCGGGGGCAGGCCGGAAGGCAAATGGGGGAAGCGAGCGAGTGAGCGAGTGAGCGACGGGATGGCGAGTTATTCTCTGCCTTTTTCGGAGCCACTCGAGTGGCTTTGCCTTTTTCTCAGGCCGCAGGTTTTGGATTGAGTCGTCACAATTTACTCTGTCAGAGAAGGGCCGGCCTTGATCATCATCGGTCTTCGTCTGGCAATAGTAATTATTAGTACATACATTGGCAGGGTGGGTGGGTAGCTGCATGCCGCTATGGCCATGGCCAACTATGAGCGACTTTGTGTTAATCCACCTGCGGATGAGATTCAGGCCCGAAGTGTGTGGGCTTGTGGAAGAGAAAGGGCCGGATGCTGGCTCAGCACAGCGCCTGTGGCCGCATGTTCGCATGGATCACTGCTGAGGTACGATGCGTGTGCCAGCTCCTTTGGCCATTTGATTTTCGTCAGTGAGACTCTAGGGCGGCACAGCGCTGAATGACGGTTCCATTAGCGTTGTGCATGCCTGCTACAGGACGTGCTGCCTGCCCTGCAAGGGTTATGGCCTGGGCTGGGCGTTCGCTGTGAGATGCACTGGTTTTAGTGGATGGGTGTGGGAGGCCCACTCTCATGAGGGACTCTGTCCTCTGGAGGGGCTGGGCGGAGGCAAGACGGAGGAAAATGCTAAATGTTCTGGGATGTGGTCATGGCCCGCTAGATTAACCCCCGGCATCCCTTCGCCTTTGCCGGTGGGGTTACGCTCGAGGTAACGAGGGGAGAACAACATGCTTCAATCTGAGCGGTTTCGTCACGAGTCCAGCCTGTCTAGGGGATTTTATCCAATAGTCTCACGCCCCCTCCTCCCCATCCCCGTCCAGACTGAATAGCTCTCGGTTCGATCCTGGGTGTGTTTTCTCGAGCCTGGCAGCCTGGACAAAATGCTGCGCGATACGGAATACATGCCTACTTGCAAACTCACAGGCAGGGGCGGAACGACGATCAACAGCAAGGACAGGTCACCTTCCATTCTTGCCAAAGAATCCTCGGCCATGACAACGGCTAATAAGAAACAATTTGCCATGGTTCTGCCTTGAGTCGGTCGCTCCATCCGTTCAAGCAAGGGCTTGGGGCCTTGCACAGTCGTGACCGTCGACCCTCTGACCTCTCTGGTCTCTCACTTGCTGCTCCTCCCTCGACCGCCACTCACAAGTACATACCTCCGGAGGTACCCTTTGAGGATCGAAAACTCAGAACCATCAATCAATAAACCGCCGTATTGATATCCCGTGCCATGACATCGACCCCGTTTTGGTTGGCTGCAGCAGCAGGAGCAGCATCAGCAGCATCAGCACCAGCACTTGGCCACCAACTAAACTGTCCGACCGTTGCTATTCGACGATGTGGCACACGCGCAACCATGGCCCATGGCTTCCTAGCCCGGCCAGCCAGATTTCAGGGTCTCAATTTTGGGCATTCGGACAGCCACCTGGATTTGTCGCGTCTGGTCCGTTCCCCCTTTCTCCACCCATGTCGGTGACGGTGAACAACCACGGAAACTGGAACGAAGAAAGGGCGGTGGGCGTGTACGTGTGGTGCGGTGGGCTCCGGTGGGACCCGCGCCGCAATGTGATGCCTGCTTGCCTTTGCTGGCCTCCCCTCTCCGTCAATCCGTCCAGGAGGCGGGAGGCGGCCGCATTACGAGCCCCCGAGAGCGAGAGCCAGGGAGTGGAGTGATGGAAGAAGTGGGATGACGAGTTCCCTCCGCTTCTTCCTTCCCCTCTTCCTCCTTCCCCTCGGCCTCCTCGTCCAAATAAAGACGACCCAGAACCGGGCCCGCGATGATGAGTCCTCCTGCATGCTAGCCCATGCTGCGTTGTTGCAACGAATTACCAGGCGTAGAAGCCTACAAGTAGTCGCGTAAGGCTAATACACAGGTACCTGAAGTACCTAGTCCTACTATGGCAAGAGTATAGAGGTACCTACTACTATAGTAGTAGGTATGCATCCATCCAAATTCCATACTGGGTTCTAGCATCCGGGCCACCGGCTGGTCGACCCAAGAAAGCCAATGTCAAATCAGTTATTATTATACCTCGCACGCTTCGGCTTAATTCATACCGCGTAACCATCCCTGGAGGAAACGAGGCCCGATCTTTCAAGCCGGCCTTGTAGGTGGATAGCATCGGACCTTGGCGGGTGAGCTCCTTCCTCTAGGGTGCTCAAGTTCAGCCAGTCGAGTGACTCGAGTCAAGTCGGGTCGAGCTGGGTCGAGTTGGGATCGAGTTGAGTTGATGAGCATGCTTCCGAAACCAACCGCGCAAGTGATGTTGTTGCGTAGCAGTGGGTGTGCGAAGATCTGGGAGCTGCATGACGATTCGCCGTCCCTCTTCCCGCTTTTGCTTCTGAAATATTGAGTTCCCGGCTAACCAGTGAGAGAGTACGGAAGAGGCGGAAGAAAGTTGGCTCAACTAGGCTCGGGAAAGACATGTGCCGGGCGTTGCATCGCTCTCCATACATACAACTAACAACTACCTCGGGTGCATACACGGGCATACAGGAGTCAAGAACGACACTCCGAGTTTCATTCGTATCTTGCCGTCACATAAAGAGAAAGGGAATCATCCGCTCTTCATCAAGTCATTATTCTTCAGCCGCCGAGCTTCGTCAGAGGAGAGACACAGTCCTTCCTGTGCAATACTCCGTAGGTGTATGCATGGAGAATGTACGCGCATCAAGAAGTATACATACCTCATGGAGGTATTTTTTTTGCCATTGAAGGCTCAGAGCACAAGCGAATCGCTTCATTAGTATTCAACTCGGCGGTTGTCTCGCTTATTGCGAAAGTTAAGAGGCATCAATGATGCATTTTGTCCCACACGTTTTCGGTTCCGAGCTCACCCGCTAAGACATACCAAACAGTGCAAGGTGAGGGCTGGGCGCACTTTGCATTGTGTTTGGTGGTGGGTGGTGTTCTGGTTCTGTGGCTCTGTGATCAGTGTGGTGAGCAATGAGCATCACCAGGGCGGGACAGGGAGTCGGAAAGGGGGGGGGGGGGCTTGCCCTGTTCTGGTGCTGCTGGTGCTCGTACTGCTTCCTGCAAAGAAACAACAAAAGGTACGGAGTATCGACCCGCGACCATCCTTCCTGCAGTGGTGCAACCTCACCAAGGGATTGGCTCGGAGATGATCAGGCCCAAACAACAAGCCAATTCGTTAAAATAGCTCTGAGATGGGGTTCCGGCCGGGGTGCCGCTGTCGTGGGCTGAAGGGGAACAGTGGAACATGCTCGAACGGTCCCCTGCACAGCACGCCCAGCGAGCCCTGGCCCCCTTGTCAGGTCACGCCGTGTCAAGCCGATGTGCCTGGCACCTGTCCAGCCTTGCCGTTTGGTCGGCAAATCCGTGGGAGATACGAGCAGCCCAGAGGTCGCAGGAACAAAGCACTCCGACACCGCAACTTCTAAGGGCTTGCCAGCAGGTACAATGGTACTTCGCAGCGAATAACACCAAGAACAAGGACCCGACCACAACAGTTTTCGACCAAAGACGAAACCCTCCATGAGGTGGATCAATTGACCATCAGGCCGTTTGGGTGGCGTTTCCAGCCCAAGCAGACGCTGCAAGGATCTTAATGAGATCCTCTCGTGCCCCTTATTGGGTAAGTTGTCCTATCCGAAGTCCCAACTGGGCAGCTCTTTTTTTTTTCCCTCTACGTTTTTTTCTTTTCTCCCCTCTTCACTTTTCCATCCTGCCTAGAGCCTGCAGGGAGTCGGCGGCGGACGGCGGACGGCGGGCGGCGGGGAAAGGCGACAGCACGAGGTCAACAGGCAGGAAGAGGAGGGGTTATTCAACAGCGTTGAAACTACGTGGGACTTTCTTGCCTTTTCTTGTCCACTTTGCAGCTCTTCGTTGCATCGACGGAATCCTCTCGGTCGAGCATATGTCTCCGTCCATGACTCCATCGACCACATTTGTTGTCTTTGCCTTTTCATCGCATGTGGTAGCCATCGGCATGAGCGAGCGACATCAGCAAGATGGATTCCGTGGCACACTCTTGCAGCGGTGTCACAGAATATCATCAAAAACTCACGGCCGAGCTTTTATCCTCATGTCTTTCCTTCCCCCTTCCCCCTTCCCCCGTCGCCCCCGAACCAGACCCTTCTCCTCCCTTTGGAGTTATTTTTGTGGAGTGATAGGCCGCTGTTCCATTCGGGCGGGCCATGACCAATGAAATAGGCCCTCCAAATCATCAACAAATCGAATTCCAGTTCGACCTTGCAAACGAAAAAAAAACAACAGCAACGACACTTCGAAATTTCCAATGTTCCACTTCCATTCTGCCTTCCCCCACCGTCTTTTAGGAAGCTGACTTCGGCTGCGCATCATGACTCGGTGCTACTCTGCGGAACCGAAAGGGACAGATACTCCAGATGCTGCAGTACTCCATTTCGGGACGGCATGTACTTGTACACCTCACTAATGATCAATAGCTGGCGGCGCTACGAAGCATGAGGAGCTCAGAGTGTCGTCAATGTCTCGTTCTCGTACTGGTACGGAGTACAAAGTACAGGCATGCATCCCGCCACAACTAGAACAGCCGCGCCAAATTCCAGCACTGCCGTCTGCCCTCTCTCATCAGTATGGCTTGGGGTTATGATCACAAAATACCTCTACATACCTCGAGATGCTACTAATCCCGCTGTACGGAGACGTATGTTAAACTTGGTAGGGTGTCGTCACGTTTGCTACCACCTCATCAGAAGACGGACCTATTGATGGATGTGCCGTACCACGCACAGGCGCAAAGGCGGGTAGGAAGTTAAGGTCGGCAGCAGGAACTCGACGCCACCAGACGCCACGCGGTGCCCTGTATCACCGTCTTGTGCTCATCAACTGGAGACTCATCACGATTGGCTGGCGTCACATTTGCTTGCTTTTTTCTTGAATATTGGACAACGGGGATGACGGTTACGGTTATGAGTGAGGTGTCCGGTGCCGCTCCACCCCTCCCCTGGTTGGCGGTGGTGGTGGGTGCGAGGGGGTGGTGGCCTCCCAGGTTCTGCCTTCTGCGGGTTCGGAGGAAGATTCTCCCCTCTCATCCCTTGCCCTTTGTAGACATCTTTACGTCGGATCTCTGGGATGAGATGGGATGGATGGCTCGAGGGGGGGCCGAGGAGTTGGGGCTTGTGAAAAAAACACATCACATCACCAGACACCAACAGCAACAAGAAACAATACTCGCCTCATTCCTTGGAGTCCCTCTCACCCACCACCACCACGACCACCACCTCCTCGATATTGAAAACATGCCTGCCTGCGACCAACGAGCGGAGATGGCGACAGCTCACTCTCCTGCACAAGGAGACAGGAGACTGACAGGAGAGGGAGGCATGTCGGGCTGAACGGCGACGAAGTTTAAAGCCAAAAAAAGGCTACTTATGAGCTTGAAACC
The DNA here is from genome assembly GCA_003049485.1 of Ophioceras dolichostomum. NCBI lineage: Eukaryota > Fungi > Ascomycota > Sordariomycetes > Magnaporthales > Ophioceraceae > Ophioceras > Ophioceras dolichostomum. Next base: position 23,645 of record PYST01000193.1, read on the forward strand.
GCCTGCTCCTTGCTGGGTTCCCGAGGTACCTACCGACTTTAGACCGACCTTCCGTTGACTGGGTACGCCCCAGTCTCACCCGCTGGGTTGCTTGGGGACATAGACGACGCCCACCACTTTCATCCGTGTTCCTCCACCGGACGCATGCAACGAGTGCTATGTGTCGAACGGGCGGTGCGCCTGTCAGCGACTACCTGACCCGCTACCAGACCTGCCCAGGAGGGTACAGTACATGCAGACATATGCCATGCCATGGCGCATACCATGGTCTCGCAGGAGTTTGAGGATGGGATGACGGGCCTTTTGTTCCTCTCCCATCCCTGATTGCTAGCTACCAAGTCTAGATTGCTTCTCCAATGTCCCATGCACCACCGTCCATCCATCCATCCATCTGCCCGCCAAGCGGCATGGAGGTATGTACGGATGTGGATGAATGGATGTACTCTGGTATGTCCACTTTCAGTCCGTATCATTTCTAGGATGGCCCATCCTCCGGGGCACAAAATGACACCGAGATATTTGCGACTTCGGGCGCGATACTTTTTTCGTATGACACCCACGGCGGCCGGTGTCCTGGCCAGTACGACACCTCGACTGAGCTAGGTTGGTATCCGCCCGTCGCTCGCATCCCTTCTCAGCTCCATCGACCTGAGTTTCCTCACTCTTTTTGTTGCTTTTCCGAGGCGGTTGGAACATCGCCGCCTGCAAAACAAGATACGGCCGTCCACTCTAGCCGGCCAATAACTTTCATCTCCACAACGGATGCGCTAAAATATCCGTCCTTGGTCAACAAGAGAGACATCAATGGCTGAGTTGGTCTGGCTGGAGCTGTAAACTTCGGCTTGCAAAGAGAGATTAATTCATAGAGCTGGTCATCACGAAGAGACTAACAAAGGACGACTGACAGCACCCGTGGACGGCACGAAATGAGTAACTAGAAGTATCGCTCGGTACGGAGTTCGGTACCTACCACTTAAGGAGTTACCTTTCCCCTGGACTGCTTCGCACCGCATGGACGAAACTTCGATGTAAACAGCGCCAGCCAGCCGACGCGACTGAAGTTACAACATGGACCATGGGCTCATGCATTGTGTAGTGTCACTTGGTCTGCGAGCCGCCACTTTTTTCGCCCCTCTGATATAATATCTGAGTGTTCTCACCAGGCCTGGCCCAACCCCAACCAAGGACCCCCGGTATCCCGAACGGAGGAATGGGCAGCATGGGCGACTGGGGTTGACCAGCAAGGGGGGCGGGCGCGAGAAAGCGAAAAGGAAAAAAGGGGGGGCGAGTGGCACGCATATTGCATATTGGGGGGACCGTCTGTGGACCATTGGATGGGTGGTGTGCATGCGCCGGCTGGGCTCAGGCTCACACACATCCTCACACAACCAGCCAGCAAGCCAGCCAGCGAGCCAAGCCAGCCGGCGAGCCAGCGAGCCAGCGAGACCAGAGGACCAGAGCACGAATGCGGAACAGAGCACAGTAATCTGCCACGACTTGCGGTACGGTACCTCTCTCGATGTACCTATGGGTGCCCACCATCCACTACTACCCGCCCACCCAAATACCTGAATTGTGAACCTCCTCTGTGGTGGGTGGTAACAGCCCAGCAGCGAGAGACAGCAGGCGCCACACAGCCCGTCGCTCCATCGCGCCGTCCTCGCACTCAAGTGGACGCATCATCACTGATCAACCAGGCAGGCGAGCGAGCAGGCAGAGAGCTCCTTCCCGATTCCACTTATGCTCGTCTCCTCCTTGCCGTCCGTCCTTGCCTTGCGAGTGCCTTGCTCCTGCCACTCACACACATGCCTGCAGCCGACCACCAGCGCCAGCGCCAGTGCCAGCTCCTTGATGAGACCCTCTCAGCTCCACGGCCTCCACGACCCAATGCACCAGCGCCAGCACCATCTCACCGCCACTTTCTCCCTCCCTCCCACACTCAAAGTCTCAAGCTAGCATTTCGTGCAGGACGGGTGACAAGACACTTTGCACAAGGAGCCGTCCACGCGTCCACACACTTCTTTACGGACTAACAGTACTTGCTTCCCTTTTTTCTCTCGCACGTATCTTTCTTTTCTTGTCTCTCTTGTTCGTGCCCCCCCTGCCCCCCTACGAAGCGTTTCGTGGCTCCTCTCGGCTGACTCCTGCCACCTCCCCCCACCTTAACACATCCCAATCACGTTGACCGCGAGGTCTCTCCATATGATCATCCTCACGCTGCGCTGCACTTCCCATCGCACTTATGTACGTAGTATCTACACACTTCTCTCACTTCCACTAGTGCCGCGGAACTCTTCCTGTCGCCTGTCAAATGACTCGCTGCCGTTGTCGCTGTAGGTACCTACCAGGGATGATGATGGCTTGCTTGCCTCGTTTCGGCAGCCCGTGTGTGGTAGGTTGCAGGCTAGGACTACTGTACTAGGTATACTGTATCCCTAGCCTACTCGTACCCTCCCTCTCTGAATCTTGATTGAACACCCTCCTCCTCCTCTAGTCTCTAGTCTCTTGTGATAGAGGAGGCGTGGACATGTCCCCAGACATGCAGGAGCTGATGAGCGGTCCCTTGCGTAGTGCCAGCATTTCTCTCCCTGCTTTCCCTCACCCAATACCGAAGCTTCTTTTCCCAAAAGACGCCAACCGTGAAGACAACAAGGGAGTCTGTCTTCGTACCTTCGTACCCCCAAATGGGGGACCGTCACTCTAGCCTGTCCGACACGGGATTATTATTCGTCAGACAAAAGCCTACCACGGCGAGGTGTGCCATGTTCAAGATAGCTGTGATAGGTTGTGGGTACTTTCTTTCTCTGTTTCATTCTCCTCTTGTCTACTCTTTAGATCATCCTGCTTTCTCACATACGCCCTTTCTCACCCGAGCAGACCAGACAGACATCATGTCCTGGCATGTCTCTGCAGGCAGGCCCTGCAAGTTCTTCCTCCCTTTCCAATTCTCCCCCCTCTCAACACGACTATCCATACCCCCCCGTTCTAGCAGTAGCAGTATGAATCATTGCATCATCTGACTCGGAAAAGCGGCGGTGGGTGGTGGGCTGGTAGAAGTAGGCTGGTGGGTGTCGTCGGGGGCAAGGAACACGCCGTCGGCCAGCCCCTCAAAGCCGTCGATCTGAACTTTACGAGATGCCAGCTTGACGGCGAAGCGCAGCTTCTGCTGCAAATCCCAGTCCCCAGCATGACATACCAGCCCAAAAATCATCCCCGCTATGAAGGTATCGCCAGCCCCGATAGTGCTTAACGCCAGGGCAGGGCAAGGGCGACATGCAGCTTGCGTTAATCCCTCATATCATCCACAACAACTCACCCACACAAAAACAACGCTAAAGTACAACTCGTACGGCCGGAAACGGGGTGGGAGGAAAGAGAGCCAGCCTGCCAGCAAAGCTGGGCGAAAGCTGGATGCAGGGATGGAACACGGAAAAGAAGGACGACACAAGACAAAAAAGCAACACAAACTTACTCGACCACTTGGATTTGACCTTCCTCCACCTCCTTCACCGCGCAGTAGCGGTATTCTTGGCTATGCACCGCGAGCGCCGACGCTCCCTGCTCACCCCAAGTGACGAAAATGTGCGACCTGTGTCCATGTCCCAGTCCAGCCAGCCAGCCACATGAGCAAAGAAGAAGCGACAGCAAACTAACAGGGCGGGCGGCAGGGGAGAAAAGAAAGGGAGAGGGGCTCTACTCACGCGGAACCCGTCGGCATTGCACGAATAAACTCTTGCGGACTGCGATAACCGCGACTCTAGCAACCGGGCAGAGGAGCACACCCATTTACACCCCCCAGCCAAACAGGCAAGGGAAGCATAACGGCCCTTTCACGTCAGCAAGAGGATGACAAGGAAATAACGGGTGTACCATACCCATGCTATACCCGTTCGATATACCTCGCTGCGCACGCTGTGGCTGGCAGCACTCGACCGCCACTACCCGCCACCGCCGCCGCCCACCGTTTGGGGCAGGCACACATCCCCATCTGCCGACGTGTGCTGCGGCCAATAGATGGCAGGACAGGACAGCCCGGAAGGAAAAGCAGGAGAAGGAACCCTTGCGGCAAGAATTTTTCTTCTTTTTCAACAAGAGACGGACTCACCTCAGCCCAACTACGCGAATAGAACACCACGTCCGCCTCGGCGGCCAGCTCGGCCAGCCCCTCCCTGTCGGGCTTCTCTACCTCGACGCTGATGACGGTGGACGCCTGCGAAGGCAAAACGCGGCGCAGATGTCGGATACACTGGAGCGTCGTGTCTGGGATTCGACCCTAAAAGAGGTAAATATTCGTTAGGTGTCGTCCATCCGTCTGTAGGTCAAACTGGACAGGACGGCACAAGGAACAGAAGGAAGCAAAAGTCCAGCAAAGCCGCCCCTCCCTCCTCCCTCCCTCCAGAGTGTCCGTCGTGTAACGGAGCGACCGAGCGACAACATCGAAGTGAGTAAGAGGGTCAGCGAGGTTTCCTGCACAGCCAGCTACCACTTGGTAGGGAGAGCTTGCAGGTCATGCACTGCAGCTCCTGTTGCTGTTTTACTGCCTCCCTCTTTTCTGTTCCCCTTTGTGTTATGTTTCTCTTTTCCTTTGCTTTTTCTTTCGCATTTTTCTTCTTTCTTTTCCTTATGACATGCAATGTCGCTGCGTTCCTTTTCTTCTTTTCGCTTGACTCTTGGAAATATTGGACGCCATGGAGCGACGGTACACACTTGATACCTGGCCCCTCTCCCTCCTTCGGACCTGGAACTTGGAAACACGGACGGTACCTGTGAACAGAAACATACCTCGAAATGCCACCAGCTGCTGCTGCCCTCTACCCTCCCTGCCGCAGAGCGAGAGGCGCCAATAAAGCGGTCGACCGCCCTGGCGAAGTCCGCCAGCGTCATCTCCGGGAGCGGGTTGTGGTTGACGATGGTGCGGGACGACGTCTCGGCGCTACACACGATCCAGCTGGCGGCCAGCTCCGAGGCGTTGTCGTGATGCCAGCAGAAGCTGAAGTCGACGAGAGGCGGGTTTCTGGAGTCGAAGGACGAGACGACGTTCACTGTCCCCTGGGACGACGCGTTCGGTAGCGGAACTAGCAAGTGCGGCTGTACGTCGTCATCGTCCTCCGTCACCACTCCACCATCATCATCATCAGACTTAGGACAGCTGCCGCCAGAAGCCTTGCGACGAGCTTGTAACAGCTGCTGGAGTACGTCGATCGTGTTGCCGCTGTTGCCGCCCCTGCGGACATGGACTCTTGTCGCGCGTAGCTTGGAGTCTTCGGTTGGGTAGTGTGGGACGCTGAGGATTGTGTCTTGGTAGACGACGCCCACGACGACGACGTGCTTCATTTTTTCCCTTGCCTCTGAGTGTCTGGTCCGACCAAATGGCGGAGAAATTCAGCTTAGGCGTGATTGAACTCTCTCCGCTGCACACGACGTATCGTCGGGTACAGCTAAGGCATAGTAGTCGTAAGGTGACGCAGTGCGCATCGTTGTTGGGAGGCTTGACTCGCTGAGGAAGAGACGCACCTAACAGCTACCAGCCCCGCGCTCAATTTGGCAAAGCCGCATACCCGTATATTCCCATAGTTACCTCAGGCAAAGCCCCGATAGTTCGATGTTGCAAAACTCACGCACAGGAACACTACCTGTGAAATCTCCACCATGGCTTCCTTCATTCCATCGCAATCCAATGCACTTCTTGTCCTTTACACGCATCCCTTCTAGTCATCCCGAGAGGGAACCTGGGGGACAAACCACCACGCCATACCACCAGCCACGATCAGCCCCAACACAATCGGTTGGAGAACCTGGACACCTGCCCTGGTGGCCTAGCGGTCCGGTCCGGGGCGTCTCCGTGTTAGCATGGGTTGGACAGTGTATCTCGAGTAGCTTTTTCGGAATCATTTCATATGTGAGAATGATGATTGATGATTGATGATCAGTCGATTGGAGCAGGCTCCACTTACGATCAGGCCAGTGAGCGCTGGGAAGAGCGCTCCGCCTGCTTGGGCGACGACAAAGACGAAGCCTGCCCATCCCCAGGTGAGGCCAGTTCAGGTCAGCTTCGTAAACATCATCGATGATAGGAGGGGGGGATGAGGGTGAAATATCGGAGTCTTTCTCCTCTTACTCAGACCGGAAGCCCGAATTTTCCTGGGAAACAGCTTTGAGCCAACCGAGATGCCCTGAATCATCACGATATTATCATTGCACACCCGGTCAGCAGTTGGTCATCCAGGGAGCAAGAAGAAGAAAGATGAGAGATACAACGACGATAACAATAAGGGACACGGTCATTTCCATTCAATTCTACACCTACTCACCGTGGCGAAGAAAGGACCGAACAAAAACCCCATGATGCTCAGCGCCGTGGCACTGGCGACGACGTTGGGCACGAGCCAGAAGACGAGCTGCAGGCCGGCGAGCGCAGCACTGTAGACCAGGAGCATTCGGCGCTCTCCGAAACGGAACGTGGGCTCCACCAGCAGGACTCGTCCGAGGAGCAGCCCTGCGTTGAAGCCCGTCGGAACGTACCCCATCTTGGACAGCTCGCCGGCCCGGACCTTGACGAGGTAATCAACGACCCAGCCTGTTCGAGAAGGGATATATGGTCGATTAGCTGGCTGTCCATTGCGGAAGAAAGACGCACGCTCGCACTGCAGGTATGGGTAGGTATGTAGGGAAGAAGTCATCCGGCATCGCCACTCAGCAGCTCACTCACCTCCTGCCGTTATAGCCCACCCGAGCTCGAAGCAGTAGAAGAGGCCCAACATCCAAAACGATCTGAGCTTCAGCAGGTCGCGCACATCCTGCAGGGCCACCGCGCCGGGGCTGTTCTTGCTGTTGTTGTTATTGTTGTTGCTGCTGCTGTTCCGGATCTCTCCCGCCGTCGCCGTCGCCGAAGTGTCCACCCCCTCCATCCCTCCTCCGGCGCCACTGCCTTCTCTACCAGAAGCAGCATCAGCAGCAGTCCGACCGACGACATCTTCCGCCTCCACGTCTCCTCTTCCTCCTCCCCGATCACCAAACACCCCATCCCGAAACCCGATAACCACCCCAACAAGATTAACCACCCCGAGTGCAAGCAGCACGAAATACACCCTCGTCCAACCATCACCCATCGCCGCCGCGGTCCCCCCTCCTTCTCCACCACCACCACTAGATGCAGCAGTAGAAGCAATAGCAGTAGCGACAGGCGGACCCAGCAACAACCCCCCGGCGTATGACGCATGGATGAACCCCAGCCAGCGGTGCGCCTTCGCGGCCGCGCTGCTGACGAACGTGTTGCCGTGCGCGTCCTGCAGCGCCATGCCGAAGGTCTGCACGAAGAATGCGGCGGCGTACATGGGGAGGGTCAGATGGGGGATAGGGACGGCGCGGAGGGCTTGCGCGAGGAGCTGGAGGGCTGCGCCGGCGGTTAGGATGCGGCCTAGGGTTATGGCGTTGGCGATGCTACTACCTCCACCAGTAGTAGTGGCCTTTGGGTTTGGTCGGTGGTAGGGACCTTCGGGAGGAGGAGGAGAAGGGGGTGTGAGGAAGGGGTTTAGGAGGCCGGCGAGGAACCAGCCTGTGAAGGAGGTTGCGTAGCTTTGTTGGTCGTTTGTTTGTCCGTCACCGCCTCGTTAGTATCTGTCCGCTGAGGTAGGCAGGTAGGCAGATAGGTAGGTAGGTAGTCTAGGCACCACAGGTATGTAGTAAGTCTACTCACATGATGGCGATCTCGCCGGTGCCGATGGAGAAGCTCTTTTGGATGTACGGAACCAAGGGGCCCAGTGTCCCGTCGTTCACCCCAGAGAAGAAGAATGAGAAGCCGCAGCTGAGCAGCTTCAGGTACGGAGGGGAGGCGGCATCAAGGGGAGGAGAAGCATCGCGATCACCGCCGCTGGTGTGCACCTGATCTCCTCCTGCTTCTACTTCTACGGGCTGTTGCTTCGGCCTCCGGCTCAAGACCGTCGGCTGCAGCTCGATGTCTCCATCTGGCTGCCGGCTTGGTCTAGCGGAGGCGGCAGCCGGGGGTGCGATGCTTGCGGGCACGGTTTCGGTGAGGGTCGCCATCTGCGTGGCAAAGCGAAAACTGATGGTGACTCGGGATTTCAGTATGCAAGTTCGCGCTCTGAGGAGTCTTGCTGCCCCTTTCATTTCACCTTGTCTAGGATTCAACGAGTTTTATGTACTTTTTAGTCCGAAGCCCCCGTCGCTAGAGCAGGAGGGATCTATGATGCCTCATGGGCCTTGGGACAAGTCCGGAAGAATATCGGGTGCGCATCCTTGAGTAAAAGAGGAACAGCGGGCCGAAATCCCTGAGAGACGATGCACCTCCCCTCTCCATCCTCATCGCCGGCCACATGGATATTGTGCATGTCATGTACAGTTCTTTTCTGTTTCGATAATAGTAGATCGCTAGGGAGAGTGAGACTTGGTGTTGCTTCCTCTCGCTCTTCGAGCCCTAGCTCAGGTGCCAAGTCTGTTGGGTCTAGCAAGAAAGGCATCAGATTTGAAGATGCGTCGGCAAAAAAAGAGTCCAGAACATGAATGAACCTAACATCTTGGAAGATATTCAGGAATCGCGTGTCATTTGTAGCATCCTCTTGGTCTTGACGCAGATGAGATAGGGGGCAATGATGTTGGATGGGTGTGAGATATTTCGAGATAATTGTTCGATTGAGAGCTAGAAATCGCTGGTGTGGTTTTTCCAGTGTGCTTCACTTACACCCTCACAAAAATTTGCAACAGCTCTTCAATCTGTGCAGCTCACGTCTTGATTCCCTCGTAAAACACCGCAACCCCGACTCTAGGGGTTATTAATCGACAGGAACTCGAAAGGGCTAAAAACACAAAAGGCGATGGTTCAACACGTTTTCACGCCATGGAAGGACAGGCGTGAACTGTTGATGGTTCGCCAGCAATTCTACCCCGACCACTCCGAGCCGTCATCTGCCGCTCGTTCGGCACATGCCATCACACCTGGCGCGACGACCCACGACGACGGCGAGACTTGCCAGCAGGCCGCTGCGGAAAAGCAGCATGCGGTCTCACGCGTGTCGATGTGGATGCAGCGCGGCGGCTGTCCCCATATGGTTGAGTCCACGGCCCTGCTCGTCGCCGCCATGTTGACCGACCAGGCGTCGAACTCGACCTCCGCCGTCCAGGTGTCCTCGTATGCAGTGCGAGCTGCTTACTCGGCTGCGTTTAGTCGGTACGTCTACGCCTGTTTTCCCCTCCTCTCTCTAAATCTTCTCTTCTCGCGACACAGACGACACGGGGGTGATCCGATCAATGTGCACGCCGGCAACCTTCCGCCCGGTCCGCACCGGTCCGTCTGTGGCGCTAGACTCGGCCCAACCCCCAACCCGAACCAATATCTTTGGACGCAATTTTCATCCGGTTCCCCGTCATAGTCCGCTAACGACCGACAATGCCTCATTTACAAGCTTTGTGACTGGCCTGCTGGACAGCCATCAGGACAAGCAGCACAAGCTGAGTATGTACTCGGTGGCCAGGACGATCGGCCTACCGGCCACCTTCGTCGAGCTGCGCCACCAGGCTACGCACGAGCAGCTGCCCTCCTTGACGAGGCTTCGCGCCGGCGCAGGGGCTGCCCTCGCCTGGATATGGAACTACTACTGGAAGCACCTTGGCGCCGCGGAAGATGGCGGAGGCGACGCTTCTGCTCAGGCTGATGTCTCCCCTGCTGCCGCTGGAGGTCGTGCTTGCAAAGCGGCGATGGCAAAATACCTTGATAGCGGTGACAGCACGCGCAGACAAGACCAAGCAGTCCTCCGGAAGCTGATTCGCCGGTGGGGGAAGGCCGCGGTGCTCCGCGCCCTGGACGAGATCGGGGACGAGGCTGTCGCCGCGTCGGCTAGTGGTGACCCGGCCTTTGATCGAGTCCTCAGGGCGTTGTGGCTGTCGAAGAGAGTCGTCACCGCCGATGACGACGATGCATCGAGCTCTGCGTCTGACAGTGATGACGACGAGAGCGAGCCCCAGCCGGCGGCTGTGGGCGACGCTGGCAGGGCGCGTTCAAGAGAGGTGGATCTGGACGCGCTGAAGGCGGAGCTGGAGCAGTCAAGACAAGAACTGGCCCTTCTCGAAAAGAACGCCGAAGAACGCCAACAACGACGCGCCCTTGCTGTCTCTGCTCTGGTATCTGAGCTCCCTGATGAGCGGCGTCCTGGCTGGTCTTTGTATAAAGGAGAGTGGCGGCCACAGCCGATCGGGACATCACAGACATTTAACTAGCATGTATTTACCTAGGTAGGTACCTATCTACTGAGCTACCTAGGTAATCGACTTTCCAGTGATTTATATCCTTAGGCAATTGGGGTCAGGGGAAGAAGTGAGGGGTCATCGGTATACTCTCCTGGCGCATCGTGTGAAGACCGTGTGATTCGCACAGTCTCACCTCGACTTCTCTGACAAATATAACGTCACAGTCAACTCTCCGGATGAGCCGCGATAACCAATTACATCAAGAGGAGGACATGCTGCGGAACGCACATTGCGTGCATGCTCTGAAGTGCACATTGTCGAAAGAGAATCTGAATTAATAGCGATTGATCTCCATCCATGAATACTCTTCGACTGGCAAGACCGCTTCTGAGGCGCAAAGCGACACAAACATTCTCACCAGTTGTGAGTGCCATCCAACTTGTCTCGACGCTTATGGATGCATACGCTTCGTAGCTGGAAGCGAAGCGCAACGCGTATGGGCGACGAACAGAAGGATGGTGTTATTGACATTAGAGATCCTCGGACTCAGCTCGTAACAAGACGCACCATGCAAATCAAGTCGATTCCTATGTGTACGTCAGCCTAACTCGAAAACGCTAGACAGCTCGCGGGAAGGCGCTTCGACTCTGGACTTCTGAGTATAGGCCTTGTGCACTCTCCAGACTGACGATTCACCCTCACTCCGTTGATGCAAACAGGGGTGGGAAGTAGTGATAACTACGCGTATCTCGTCATCGATGACAAGTCCAGAGACGCCGTCATCATTGATCCGGCGAATACGGAAGAGTGAGTGCACGCGCGCCTCGACATTCTCGCTCGGGCTACATGCGCTTGATGAGACTGTTCAGTGCTGACAACAGGCCTCGAAAACCACCAGAGTTGCTCCCGTCCTGAAGAAAGCCATTGACGATGGCGAGATCAACCTCACGGCCATTGTGAACACACATCAGTACGCAGGTCCCCCTCCATGTCTCGATCACATATTCCAGATGTCCACCGCACAGTTTACAAGCATGTGGTGACTGACCGAGAGCCGTTCCAGCCACTGGGATCACGCCGGGGGCAACAAGAAACTGGTACGCAGCCGTCCATGTCTCATCCCTCTCTCAACCCAACAGGACCACAGGCCGCAAGTGACTGACTGATGACAACACTACCGTCCTCCTGCCCTGCAGAGAAGCGCACTCAAGCTTCCGAACCTGCCAATTTATGGCGGCAAGGGCTGTGAGGCCGTGACCAAGACCCCCGCCGATGGCGATGGCTTCCCGCTGGGCAGCATCCAGACCAAGGGGCTGTATACACCGTGTCACACCCAGGACAGCATCTGCTGGTTTTTGCAGGATGGGGAGGATCGAGTCGTCTTCACGGGCGACACGCTTTTTCACGGAGGTGAGCACCGAGTTTGACGGGTTTCCCTTGTTGCCCAAACTGTTCCGGATCGATATGCGCCTGTTTTTTTCGAGATGTCGCCGTTTCATAGCTGCTGGGATCACGGCCAGAGCTGACTAGGTCCCATATCCATCACAACAAACAGGGTGCGGGAAATTCTTCGAGGGCAATGCGGAGGAGATGAACACGGCGTTGAACAAAACTTTGGCCTCCTTGCCTGACGACACGCGGGTCTTTGTAAGGCATTCCCTTATCTTTCTTTTGGGGGTGTGCTAGAAAGGAGATTGTCTGACTGACTTTGCCTCCCACCACCAGCCCGGTCACGAATACACGAAGTCCAACGTCAGGTTCGCCATCTCGGTGCTCCCCAGCGATGCGGTCAAGCAGCTGGAGGAGTTTGCGAACAGCAACAAGGAGACGCAGGGTAAATTCACTATCGGGGATGAGAAGGTATGTGGCCTATCCTTTCGGAACAACCTAGAGACATCCAGCGAGCTGTGAAAGTACGCAGTTTACTAGGTACACCTTGCTAACCGGGTCGCAGAAACACAATGTCTTCATGAGGGTCGACGACCCCGAGATCCAGAAGGCGACGGGGGAGACTGAGCCATCTGCGGTCATGGCGAAGCTTCGGGAGATGAAGAACAACTTCAAATGACTCCCAGAGAAGGCCATGCTCTAGCTTGTCTCACTGATACATTCTAGCAGTGCTGGAGCTGGCATACAACTAGTCGTAGCCTCGTGGGCTGATTCGGGAGGGGGTGCGAGGTTTCGAGGGAGGTTGAGCATCGTCATCATCAACGTGTCTCACAACAGACAAAACGACGCTTCTTTTGCATGCTCAGATATCAACGGCAGGTCACTTTCAACCTTGTAACTGTTTACGGAATTTGTCTCCCACAAGTCACCGTCACACACCTCTCAAGAGAGAATATACAGAGGTGATGTTTCAAAGGGTGACTCGACGAGGAGTGAGCCCAGATCAGAAATCCAAAACTCGGATAGTTCATCTTGCTTCACTGTCCACACTTGCTCGTCCTGGGGTTGTAAGGAAACGGCAAGCTCTAGCAAATTCTGAAGCTGGTTTTTGATGATAAGTCCCCTCCTAGGGTAGAAGGAAGAGGAGAAGAAGCCTCATAGTGGCGAGGGAAGGTCGGGCGTTTGACAGAACGTAGGCTAGCGTGCCGGCGGATTGTCCAGGATCTTCACCGCCAGCTGGATGACGACGCAGGACTGCGGATGGAAGTAAGTTAGCATTTCGACCGTCAGCCGTTTGGCGATCGGCACCCCAGCTTACTTCCCACCCGGAATCCGGCATCGTTAGCCACCTGGCGGAGAAGATCCTGCACAATCCGCCGGCCCGCTGGCACACTTCCAACGAAAGCACTGGCAACGATGGGTATGACTGTTTTCGCGTCAGGTAATCCAGGTAACATGATCTCTTGGGTGAAGAAGAATATTTACCGCTCACATAATGGCCTAACATGTAATCTATGAGAGGTTGTGAGATGGGTGAAAGCATGTGTTGTGAGACTGGATTCTCACGTCGGTGGTATGGTCCGGTTCAGGACGCAGTAGGAGAGGGACATGGCAGCAAAGAAATTTTTTACCGTGGGAAAAAGCTCTGGCCGCTCGGACCATCGCAGCATTCAAACAGTGCGGAAACATCCCCGCCGTGTCATTGCGTGTCCCCGCACCTGGTCTCCACAACCCAAGATGCGTGCAAGCTGCTTGGTCGCGTTCCGACATTGACAAACATCGTGCATTTCTAAGTCAACACCAAACGAAGCATGGTGAGTCTTGTCCGGTCCCGTCGCAAACACTCCACGGCGCTCTAGTTTGTCGGTACTGATGGGAGGGATCATTATTACAGCCTGCGAAGCGCAAGGCTGGAGGCGGCAAGGCCTCATCGTCGGCCGCCGCCACGCCGGCGCCGAACAAGCGCCAGTCCAAGCTGGCCAAAGAGAACAACATCACGGCGCAGGAGGAGTCGGAGATCAAGGAGGCGTTCAGCCTGTTCGCGGAGCCCATGGAGGGCGTGAAGGAGGGTGTCATTCCCATCGAGGACGTGCGACGGGCCATGATGTGAGTTGCCCTCTCTGTGGCTATCCTACGCCTCCAGATGCCTCCCGACTCTGTGGAGTCGACGAGCGACTCAGCTAACCCATATCGCTCCTCCCCGCGCGCCAGCGCCCTCGGAATCCCACCAAAGGACAAAGCCGAGCTCGCCGACTTCGTCTCGATCCTCGACCCAGACGACGAGGGCTTCGCCGAGTACAGCTCGTTCGTGGCCATCTGCGCGCTGAAGATGCACGCGCAGCACCGTACGTCGGACGCGCACGCCCAGGAGGTCGACGAGGCATTCGCCCTCTTCACCGGGGCGGGTGCGCGACAGCTGCTGCAGCGCCAACAACAACAACAGGGCCAGGACTCCTCACTGCAAGAAGGGAATAATAATAACAGCCTGGCGTCCGGAGGTGGGGGTGACGAAGAAGCCAACTCGATCATAACGCTTGCGCACCTCCGTCGTGTGGCCGCCATGCTCCGCGAGGACGACGACGACGTCGATGATGAGCTGCTGAGGGATATGATACTCGAGGCCAATGGCGGCGCGGGGGTCAGCAAGGGTGTGCGCCGCGACGAGTTCGAGGCTATCTTGAGGAGGGCGGGCGTGTGGAGGTGATGAGCGCATGCCAAAACCCACGACGCGAGCCAAAAGCTAGGATCGGAGGAGACCGACACCCGTTCCTGAAGAAGCGGCTCAAATACATACATACCCCTTTACTTTGAGGAAACGGGTCGTATCATCCACCATCGACTACGCTCCCCACCACTTGCTCTCCCCGACGAGAGCCGTGGCACAACACGTTCTCTTCCCTCGCGATCGTAAAACGAGCGTAGATAGGAGGGGGGATACGTAGCCAAAAACTTCGCGGGAATCAATCTGCGTATCACTGCCTGCCTGTGCATCACTGCCGCTCGCGTGCGCAATTCGCAAGATACCAACGGAAAGGAGATGCGTCTTTTTTTTAAGCGAGGGCGCGTACGTGCTTGCTGCTTCGAAAACTCCTATTCTTTTATTTCTTGAAAAAAAATATCACCGCCCAGCTCAATCCCCGCGGTCCGGGGAAGAGGTGGGCGGTTACGAAAAGTCGACTTTTCCTTCATACCCGGGAGGTTCGCTCGACCGGGAGCCGACGGACGTGGTGAATTACCAACTTGACCATTCCGTCGCATTGGGACGTCCGTCTGATGGTGAGGGAAGGAGTGGTCGGGGACCTTTATAAATCTTTATTCACGTGGGCCCATGCCCGCGTGGTGGCCCCGCAGTGCGACGACGACGACGGTGGTGGTGGTGGTGATGACACCGCATGCACGCACGCACTCATTCGGTGAGACGAGCGAGGGAGCGGCGTAGACAGACGTGCCCAGGCTGCGAACTATGTTAGGTAGTCCTGTCTGCCTTGACGCTCTGCGTCTACCGGACCACTAATAGGTTACGATACTGGTTACCACATCCCCATCTAGATCGTATCTACCTACCAAGTGCTCATCGGCCAGGGGACGTTGAAACCGGCGCAGTAGGCGGCATCCCAGATGCCACTACCAGGCCGGCACAGCGTCACTAGCGTTAGATGTGCTCAGCACACGCGCATAGACAAGTGTAGGTAGGTTGTAGGTTGATGAATAAGATCAATATTATCCTGCCTGATATATTGCGAAAAGATGTAGATATGATGAGTGAGTTTGGTGTCAACGCCGGAGATATATGCAGATAAGAAGCCCTAATATGCAACACAGAAGCCTCTGAGAGGGAGGATGGATGGCTGGCGATTCTACCCTTTTGGCTGCTATCCATGGCAGGCTGCTTCCTCGTCCTCTCCTCCAGCCTCTTTTTAACACGCTGGGAGAGAGTGCTTACCCCCTCCTCCTGCTCCTCCTCATCAGACATGGTACTCCCGAAAATCATGCTACACCCACCGCTAGCATTGATCCACTACCCCTATTCAATGACCCCAAGGCACTGCCGGCCCGGCCTAACGAACCTAACCAAACCCTCTTGCCTTCAAGCGGGCGCGGCTGGGTAGCCAGGTGTGGAGGTAGAGTAGATGCGTCGCATCCAAAATATTGATTCCGTAATACACCAGGAAATCCACAGGGTGGTGAATACTCCAAACTCATGATGATGATAGCTTTGCTCGACTCACGCGGCACCGCCATCCCCCGCTGTAGGCTCCTTGATCTCAGGCGGCGGTACGGCAGCAGCGGCAGAGGCCGAGGCAGAGTTGGCCTTGGCGGCGGCGTCGCGGGCCTTCTGCGAGTCCAGCACGGCCTGCAGCTCGGGAGGGGCCTTGAAGCCGGCGTGGTCGGCGTGCTTCTTGTAGAAGTAGTTGTCGGGCTTGGGGCGGAGCTCGGGCGGCAGGTCCTCGAGGACGGCCTCGAGGATGGCGTCGACGGACTTCTGCTGGGACGATTCGCGGTGCCAGATGGTGATCAGGTGGGAGGAGAAGCGGACGGAGAGGCCGACGCCGCAGATTTGGTCACCTGTTTTTTTGGGGGTGCCCGACGTCTTATGATTAGTTTTTTGGGGGGTTTTCGAGGCGGGGTGTTTATAGAGAACAGAGAAGAGAGAGGAAAAGGGGCAGGGCCAATACGCACCCTCGGCCAGCACGCTCTGCAGCTTCTCCCCGATGGCGAGCAGCTGGATGCGGGTCCAGAAGTCCGGGCCGAGGTTCTTGGGCACGCGGAAGGTCCAGCTGCCACCGTTGATGTTCCTACGATCCTCCCAGATGGGCTTGAACCCTTGCTTGAATAGGTAGATGGACTCGCGCATCTTGATCTGGTGCACGGGCGTGTTGTTGTGGTACCGCCAGAAGTCCTGCACCGACTCGATCTGCGTGTCGAGCTTCTCGAGCGTCACCTGGTACGCGCCATCGCCGCCGCTCTGCTGGTCTTTGTTGCTGTTGTTCTGCTGGCCGCTGGTGACGACAACCCCAAACAAAAGTTGAGCGATTAGCAGCTGGTCTGTTCGCTTGGCCTAAGGGGGTATGTAGGTAGGTAGGCACGGCACGGGCAGGTATTCAGGTGAGTGAGGCCCCGGGCCGGCGCTGGCCGGTGTGGCGGGCTGGCTGGATGGATGGCTGGACGGCGGAGTGGCGGGATGGCTGGGTTGTGATATCATGCATCCCTTGCCTTGCAGAGGAGGGAAGAGAGGAATGGTTCAGCGGTATCGCTTGTTTGGCTGGCTTACGGGTCAAAGTAGACATCCCAGTAGTGCTGCGTGGGAAGTGCACGCATTGTCTTCAGGAAGTTGCGCTTGGCATCATCGCGCTGCTCGGCCGGGGAGCTCACACTCGGCGAGTTCGCATCGGAGCTCTGAGACAGGCCGGAAAGGCCGCGGGTGAAGAGAGCCGGTCGCATAGCCATATCTGCAGGCGCGTGGTAAAGCAGATAAAAAAGAAAGCAAGGGCCAGGCGGGATAGAGGCGAGATGTTGTTTTGCGCCCCTGGTGCACTTGTTCGCCCTCCAGCCTTTTGTGTGGGGAGGGGGCGCTGGGGAAATTGGGAAAAGGGAAAGTCGGCTGTTGGTTTCAGCGACAGGTCCCTCGGCCGGTTTCGATTCGCTTAGGGCGCCGGGTGGCGGCAACGGGGGACGCGGCGGGAGAAGCGACGGGGGTAGGGGAGGGGGAGGACAATGAGGTCAGGTCGGGCAGGAGGGACACCGAACCAGCAGCCAAGGTGAGTAACCACAACCACGCGAGATGGGGGCTGGTGCGATGCAGACAGGTGGTGGTGCACTGCCCAGGATGGAATCGAATCGAATGGGGGTCGGTCGCCGAAGACGGTCGGTCGGTCGTAGATGGTCGGGATTCGGAGGCCACGGAGGGTTCCTGCGATGGCAGTCGGCAGGTTGCGTAAGGGAGGTGAGAAGAAGGAGGTTGAGGCTTGAGGCTCAGGGGGTCGAGACAGACGAATTGCTCGGCTCTGCTAGGATTGGTGCCGAATGGGATGGAGGTTGACGGAGGGGCAAAGGCGGATGCCGCTTGCGCGAAGTGGGCAGGCGGTCTGGTTGGTCTGGTTCGGGGTCACTGACAGGCCAAGGCCGGTTCTTTGGGTTGGCGCCTCTTCACAATTCACCGACTCGCCACCACCAACTTCCTTTGTACCTCAAGCTCGCAAGCAACCAGAGCACAACAAAAGTACGACGTCCTATTTCGTCTTTCCTAAGTTTGGTCCTGTCAATGCAAATCCTAGAAAAGTGAAGGAGGGTCTGGTCACAGCGAGGCCCCGGCCATACGAGTGGTGGGAGGGGGGAGAGAACGGGAATATGCCTGCGATATTACTTCTAAGGATAGCAGATTATATACGACGGGCTATTGATCGGAGGCTTTTTATCAGATCAGAATAGACGTGCAATGCAAGAAAAGACTTGAGGCTCCGTGAAAGTCGGTCTACTATGATAGTAATATGGCGGAGATGAGACGAGGGGCAAGAAACCTTCCGCGGACTGGAGTAGAATGGAAGAAGAGGACCACAATGCCTCTCAGGAGCAGAGAGCAGCATCTCACCATCTAATACGTACCGTAGTATATTGCATCGGCGTCGAACCTGCAGCGAACAGCCGTGCTTCGAACCATTGGCCGGTCTTGATGTCCTTATTATTAACCAAACATCACACACATGGAGAGACGGCGATCAACCGCCACGACGATTTTACGACGCAGTCTGCTGTTGTGCTGTGCCCCGGTTCCCTGACCTGAAACGTCGTAGGCCTATTCCCCGAGCCAACTTCAGGCTCATGGCTCCGGAGATAGCTATGGGAAGCCCCACCCGAGAAGTCGGCACGGTGCTTGCGTATGAGTGCTTGTGAGTGCTTGGGTCGGGTGTTTCCATACGCGTGGGGATCAGGGTGGACAGTTTGGACAAAGATCAAAGAACAAAGAACAGAGAACAAAGAAAGAAGAAAAACGAGAGGAACAACTCTCGGCTCGCTGTTTCAACGGCCAATGTTTGCCGTTGTTGCTGTCGTCAATGCGCTCCACGCACACAAGCATGCATCGCATGGTATGGACGAGCCTCAGGTTCGGACGATGGACGATTAGAATCAAGATCAATTGCAACCTAAGGTAAGGTACAGAGGAGTGAGTAGTACTGCTCCTCTGTCCATCTGACTGTGCCTGACAGCGCGGGAGGCGCCGTCGCAGTACGGAGCCGAGACCACACCATCTGCCTGCTCGCAAGCGGGTGAACTGTCCGTTTAAGCTTGCTCTTGCTCGTTTCTCGCTTTGCATGCTTGCTTGTGTCCATGGAAGGAAGATGACTGTGATTGACATCATCGGGTTGAGGCTCACAAACCTTCTGGGGTTCATCGACCACATGCTCCGGATCGGAAACAGTTCAGGGCTTACTAGGAACTCCAATTGTGTGCAGAGTGAATCCCCATCACCAATGCCTTTGGAATGGCGGGGATTTCCATCTTTGGAACCGAAGAACCTGAGGCTTCAGTCGAGACCTTATGGATGCGGTCCAGGCACTTACTAGCCCACGGTATATGTATTCAGACATGGATCAGCTTCTTCATGTCATTATTACAGGCTCGGAGCTACACTCAATGCTGTTTGCAGGCGTCTGCCGCGCCACCGGGGCGGCCTACTGTGGGACCTGCCAGTGCCAAAACTAAAAGAACGGCGGCCGTTGATGGGTGGCCCCAGGCCGTGACCCGCTGGAGAAGAACCATTAATCGAATCAATCCAGCACGAGTGAGCTCGACCGAGCCGCAACATTTGGGTCCCGGTTTCCCGGCCGCCTTCCACATCCGCATTCCGTACCGTGTGTTTAGATTCCACTAGATCCGGCCGGCCACATCCAACTTCACTGTGGAAATGTTTCAGTGGCCGTCCAGACTCAGGTCACCCTCTGATGTTCCGATGTTTCCAGGCTGTACATGCTCACTCATCGCAAGAAGAAAAAAAAGTCATTTCCTACTCGTCCCATGAAGGGGCTTTCTCTTCCGTCACTTCTGTGGGTGGCTGGAACTTAAACTAGAATTTCTCGTCCTGCTCCTATTTTATCCAGCTCAGTATCGTTCCGAAGTGGTTCCTCACTCCAACAGCACCAGCACCACAATATAACACACCAGACGAAACAACCGCAGCAGGTAGGCGGCCATATCACTCCGCCGCTTTTCAGCTCCACTGCTACATCCCTCCTCCAGTCCTCCGCCGTGTCATCACCAGTCCTCAGTCCCAAGCAAACAAGACGAGAAAGCAAGCAAGCATTAGTGCTGAGTGCTGAGGCGGCCACCAGGGACCGTTCTCGGAAAGAGGAAAAGGGAACAGTAACCCGCAACAAAACGGGCACCAACGCAACCCACTGCCCACCACTGCCCACAGTCTACCACCAAAAACCACCACCATCCACGCAGCCCCGAAAACCAACCAACGCTTTGAACTTTTAAAGTGTATACGTTTTTGCTCTGTCTTTCCCTTCCCCCATCCTGCCAAGCTCTTTTTCTCCATTTCCGGCTGCGAGCTGTGCCCAACGTTTTTACTCGGCCACTCACAGCCCACGGGGTTTTGTTCTGGTGCTCGCACGCCCTGTGTTGAGAAAGAAGCCTTGAATAAGGGGCCCCACTCCTGCGAACCTTCAGCTTCTGCTCCTCGCCCTCAGAAACAGAACAACCAGACCCGACCTGAACAGCCTCCTCCACATTTGCTATTGTTCCTTGTTACTCTCCTACCGCCAACAATCACTTGACGGTGGGCAATTATTGAGGCCCCGCCGAGTTCCTTTCTCTCCCCGCGTTATTCATCGCCATTGTTTGTCCGGTCGAGAGTTTTTTTTGTCGGAGTAAGTCCCCCTCTCTTTCCTTGTTTCTCGTGAGCTCTCACTTCAACTGTTCTTTCCCCCTCCTCAGCCTCCTGAGATATCTCTTACTCTTACCCACCACCGTCTCTTCGTCGTCACCTTTCACACAAGCATCACCACACCCGTCAACGTACTTCAGTTGTCAGTACTCCTGTCATGAATCATCGTCGCCATCGGCATCTTTCTTCTCGGTGACTTCCTTGGCAGTCGTCGTCCTCTGCTACTACTACTGCTTCCTCTTGCTGCTCTTCTTGCCAGCACATTTTGTCTTCTTCCTCTCCCCCCTCCCTTCCTCTCCTCCTCGACTTCTTCTTTCTCTCCTCGATCATTCGGGTCGAATCTCATCACATCTCCTGAAGATGTCGGCCGAAGTGGTTGCAAGTGGCACTGCCTGGCCAAGCAGGTTCTCGTCTTCTCAGCGAATCACTCCCCGTCGGCGTGCCCAGTACAGGCACGCCATCTCGATTGCTATGGAGTACTTCAACTATGGCAGTTACGGGGAGCGCTTTGGCATCTCGGAGAAGGCGGGAAAATGGGCGAGGGAGTACTTCGCCGACTCAATGGCTCGCTCGCGCGCTTTCAAAGAGGATTCTGACCTGGTCAAAGCCTACCCTGACCTGCTCAACACCTCAGTTTCACGTACGCGAACCCCCAGCCCTTGGCGCAAAGTCTCTTGCTGTTTTGCCTTCCTACCTTGCACCGTGTGTGTGAATATTTGAAAGAAAGTGAACCTTACTCATTTAGAAGGCAACCAAAACTGACATCATGACAACTTAGCCCACCTTCGACTACGTCGTCAACGCGGCCCTCCAAAGCCGATTTCAGTCTCAGCAAAACCCCTCCAGAGAATCCAGAGGGAGGAGGACATCGCTGCGGTCACATCACCAGTAACCAGCACCAACCCAGACACCACAGAGCCTTTTCCAGCTTACGTAGAGCCACTCCTCGCTACAGAGGAAGAAATGGACGAGATCGTTGAGATGCGCGTCCGCCAGCCAGCCAACAAGCCTGTCATGCGTGTCACGCCCGCCGACCTGCGCGGCACTGGCCTGCTCGACCACCTTCCTGAGTTCATGGCTCAGCTCTCCCGCGCCAACTTTCAAAGCCAGGAGGAGAAGAAGAACGGCACTGCCGACGCCGAGGACGGCAACTTCGAGCTGGACGAGGACCAGGCTAAGGGCACGGTCCACGTCGAAATGAACATCGTTGCCGGCGTGCTCGAGGAGAAGGCCGACGACGCGGATGGTGAGGGCGAGGAAGAGACGGATGAGGAATCTGCCTTCCAGCTGGCTATCCCTTCCGCAGGCACTCTGCCCTCTGCGTCCACCGCGAACGCCGTGGCTCCCAAGAAGACCAAATTGAAGCTCATCCGGCCAGTCAGCAGCGGCAGCGACGCTTCGACATCCTCTTCATCGTCGTCGTCCCGTTCTCCCGACAGGAAGCAGGTAGAGTACCTGACCAAGTTCAACAACCCCAGCAAGGTCACCAAGCCCAAGAAGAAGCCCTCCAGGCCTGTGGTGCGAACCGCCTCGGGCGCCAAGGCCAAGAGCCGACCTGCCCCGCACAGGGACAACAGCGGCGACGAGAACACCGCTTCGTCATCTACGTCTCCCTCGGGCAGCGAGTCCGTCTCGCATTCTACCAACTCGTCGGAGACGCGTCGCCCTCGCGTCATCATCCACACCCCGGCCTCGCGCGAGCGCTCCCGCCAGCGATCTGCCGAGCTCGAGGAGAGGCGTGCTACTGCCACGAACAGCAGCCGCCACAACAGCAGCCGAAACAGCGTCGTCAGCGCGAGCGAGGACGAGGATGCCGCCGCCGCCGCCGCCGCCGCCTCGGCCCGCCGGAAAGAGATGTCTCCCTCGCCTGTGCGCCGCATCATCCTGAAGACTAAGTCGTGGCCGACCCCCTCGCCTGCTGCTGCCTCCACATCCTGCGCCCCCCCGTCTCCTGTGCAGGGCGGCTGCGGCAGGCCGATGCTGAAGATTAAGAGTCCGCCGGCGGGGCGCAAGCGGGCGAGGTCCTCGTCGGTCCAGTCTCAGTCTCAGCCTGAGATTCAGTCTACGCAGCAGCAGTCAGATGAGCCCTGCGCCCCCCCGTCTCCTGTGCGGGGCGGCTGCGGCAGGCCGATGCTGAAGATTAAGAGTCCGCCGGTGGGGCGCACGCGGGCGAGGTCCTCGTCTGTCCAGTCTCAGTCTCAGCCTGAGACTCAGTCTACGCAGGAGCAGTCAGATGAGCCCAAGACGAAGAAGGCTAAGCTGCTCATTGAGGAGGTGTGACGGAGCAGAAGAGGAGTATGTGGCCGCTTGATATGTGACAGACACATCTACATGTTTCATTTGTCTTTTCATTTCCTATCTTTTTTTTTATCCCTTTCTCTTGTCCATCCCAGGGGAAGCGGACGCTCCCCTGTAGTGTATCTTGGCAAATCGTCGGCGTATTCTTTCTGATTTCTTGCCCATTTTTTTCTTCTCTTATTCTCTGATTCTCACTCATCTCTCTCACACAGTTTGGCGTCGCGATGTAAAAGGGGATGGAACAGGAACGACAACAACGTCCCCCCACCCCCCGATGCTTTGCCTATGCGTTCTCATTTCCTATTCTATCTCTGTCACGGTTTATTTTTCCCCCTTCCACGTACCTCGCCTGTAACTTCTCTACCTAGACATTTCCCCCGGTTCACACCAACACAACTCATTCTCTCGTCGGCCTACGTACTGCGTGGAGGATATACCCTTGTCGTGTTGACCAACAAAGTTTGGCCATCATGCACGCATTTTCCTTTACCTTCGCTTCTCTTATGTCATTTTTTCGCCGTATGCTTGTACCGTTAGCTCACCTTTCTCTTTCGCTTCTCGTTATTCTACACATACATGGAAATGAGTTTGTCAAAATTGGGAGTTTACGGATCGTCCCAGAGTCATCGACTGTCGTCAACAAAGTCATGCACATCGGGCAAGCACGGTTTTGTTTGTTTGGTGGCGTTTTGGACGTACAATAGCGACCTGGCTCATAAGATGTTTTCCTTCTCACTACAGACGTGGATTTAGCAATAGCGTTTTGAAATCTACCGTTGCTTTTCTACAATTCTCCTCGGCCCGTCCTTCGTTATTGGGAGTGACCTATGTCATGATGGCGCATGGTGACTGGAACTTCCAAGCCCAGTCCCTAATTAGGTAATGCCTGTCTGTGTAAAGCTTCATCCGAACTGTAACAGCCCCCGTTGCAAACTGAAAATACCATTGAGACGGACCCTGATGAACCAATTCCCTATAGTGCCTTACATCCAACCTGCGCAACCAAAAAGCTACCTAGGTACCTATTCAAATACAGTCTGGCAGAAATAATAAAAGGCCTGCTTGTTCCGCATAAACGCCCGACCAACTGACTCTCTTTCCGACATCTCTCATTTTCTCTCTCTCTCAATAGTTCATCCTCACGCCCAGCGGCATACGACCTACTCCTCCACCACCTCCACCACCAAAACCGCCACATATGTCCGGATCGCCGCCGATGGCGAAGCGCCCCTTGTCGTCCTCGATCTTGCGCTTGAACAGCCTCAGGTCCCGCAGGAGGTTCTGCATGTCGTCCTGGATGTCCCCCGCTCGCTCGCCGTACGGGTCGTCGGGCGAGTCGTAGCCCTCGTCGGAGCAGTAGCCGTCGTAGCCATCGTCGTCATCATCATCATCATCTACGAGAGACTCGTTGTCGCTGCTAACACAGTGGTCGTCGGGGCTGCTGCCGTCCCGGTCGCCGCCGCGATGCTGCTCCTTTTCGTCAGCGGCGGCCTCAGCGGCGTCACGGCTGTTCTCCTTGTCCTCTTCGTCATCCACTTCCATCCCGCCCTTCGGCCCTGCCCCGACGCCAGACACCCGCTTCGCCGTCGCCGAAGGCTTGCTCCTGAAGACCACGGCGGGGATGGGGTTCTTGAGGCTCTCGAGCGCGAGCTTGAGGTGCAGCCGCAGCGCCTCGTTCTCGGTCTGCAGCGAGCGGATCTTGCCCTCGGCCACCAGGGAGCGCTCCTCCATCATGCGCTGCATGGCGGCCACGCGCTGCTGGTACTCCTCCAGGCGCTCCTCCTGGTCGCGCGCGTCCTTCTCGCGCCGGCGCGAGTCCGACACGCTGAGCTGCAGCAGCCGGATCTCCTCGGACATGGCCGCGATCTGCGCGTCGCGCTCGGCCGACGAGATCGAGTCCTGCTGGTTGACGACCGCGCGCGTGCGGATGCGCTTCGCCTGGTCCGCGTAGCGCAGGGTCGACAGCGTCTCCTCGTAGTCGGAGGGCGCGATGCACGCGATCATGGCCGTCTTGGAGTTGCCGCCCAGCGAGTCCTTGAGGAGCCAGGTGAGAATGCTGTCGCGGTAGGGCACGACCTGCTCGCCGGCGGACCTGCCGTTTTTGCGGGATGGTTTCTTGGTGGTGGGGTCGGAGGCCAGAGCGGCGATGACGCGCCCGAGGGTCGTGAGGGACTTGTTGATGTTGCTGCCCTCGCGCAGGCGCTGGCCGGTGGCCTCCGTGGACTTCGCGCGCTCGCTGCCGGCCAGGTCGACAAGGCGGATGCGCGAGCTGCGCTCGGTGGTCTCGTCCGTGTCCATGTCGTGGTGGATCTGCTTGAGCATGATGGTGAACACGGCGTGGCTGCGGCTGGACGTGTCGTTCATCTTGGTCGAGGCCGTGGTGCGCGACCCGTCGCCCATCTTCATGTAGCGCAGGATCTCGTCCAGGCTGCGGACGGGCACCTCGGTCAGGTCCTTGACGTAAGGACCCTCGGTCGGCGACTCGCGGATCTTGAGGTAGTAAGGGGGCTGGTTCGGCACGACGGGCACGAGCAGGTCGCGCACGTGTTCGTTGTAGACCTCGAAGTACGACACCCGCACATTGTAGCTGATGTTGGGCGACTCGTTCTGCGCCTCCTCGATGCGCTGGAAAAGGTCCTCGCACGTCCGCGGGATGAGGCCCGGCTGGCCGGGGGCGCCCATCATGGTGTAGCTCTTGCCGGACCCGGTCTGGCCGTACGCGAAGATGCATGTGTGGTAACCTTCGAAGTTGTGGTCCAGGAACTCCTCGCCCAGGCTGTTGTAGACGTCCTCCTGCGGCGCGTAGTGCCGGTCCTCCTTGCTGTGGCTCCAGAACGAGTTGTCGAACGTGAAGGACTTCTGCTCGATGACCTTGCGTGACTTGGCCCTCGCGTTCGCTGGATCGCTGTCGTTGGGGACCAGCAGCGTCGTCGTTTGGGTGATAGGATCCATCTTGATCAGGCATTCCGCTCCTCGCTCGATTTCTGTATGCCAGATCGGTCGATGCTGTCAGCGTCCGGCACTTTGTTCTATCCGCTACAAAGCCCACAGCTGGCCTCCCTGGCTCGCTGCAGTGTTGGAAAAATGGTGACTCTTTTTACGAACCTCGTGGCAGGAAAGCCCGCACCCTGACGACAACTCGTACATTTCCTCCGGCATCCATCCTGGCGTGTGGTGGCACGGTACCATCGCGAGATCTGAGAGAAGGTGTCGAGGCGTAGGACCGGACGGATCGCATTGGTTGTGATGCCGAGGCGGCGGGCATGATGGCGACGGTGCTTGGTGCAGTCTGGAAGCTCAGAGAGCTGAATCGTGCTGCATTCCAGTCCGGCCGGTGTCTCTAATATTTCTGTGAGTAATGGGTCTTGTGGGCGCCTTTGCCGTGTCGTCACGGATCCGTCGATCTCTCGTGAAAAGGGTGAAATGGAATGTAGTTTTATTTAGATGATGGTTCTAGGCCTGTGATGCTTCTCCAAATCTGATGTTTTTGTTGACATGGTTGCCGGGGTGCTGCAATTTGGGGTAAGTGGGGAAGCAACCTTGGGTGGGACCCCACCTGTTAAACGGCATGACGCAACAAAGGAGATGGCCTTGAAGCCCGAGCAGGACTTCGATCATTGTCGACAGCATGTGAATGATGGGCTAAAATAAGAGCTCAAGCATTTCAAGGGAATTAATTGTCTATCGGTCGGCGGCAGGCTCATACGCGTTGGGATACCGACATTGCAAATCCTTGCCCCTCTACGTGTCTCCGCACGACTGAATAGTCAACCCATGCATCAAAGCCTTGAAGAAAGCGTTCGCAGTTGCGTGTAGAGATATTCTATCTTCCCATCTAATCTAATAGTCGAACACGGAGATAGAGACGCGCGCGCGCGCGCGCGTGTGTGTGTGTGTGTGTGTGTGTGTGTGTGTGTGTGTGTGTGTGTGAGTGTGAGGAGAAATTTGGGGGAAGGTATTCAGAAAATCAAGCAGGAGGCTTCGACAGGTGCCCGAGAAGCACAGAACCGATTTCTTCAATCAGGGGCATGTCCTTGAAGGTCTCCTTCTTCTTCAGCACCGTGGCCTTTGCATCCAGTGTCCTCATCAAGTCGGCTACATCACTATCGGCCGGCAGGAGATAGAGGAGGTGGCCCAGAGCAAGCAGCATCCCCTCCAAGCCCTCGCGTGAGTTGTCCTCCTGAGAAATGGCCTCGAGCACAGACGCAGCGAGCTCGATCTGGTCGTCGTTCGGGAGGGGCTCTGTACCGTCGTCCTTGTCCTGCGCCGGCGCCGCTCCGGGCTCTTGACTGATGCGGCGCCGTCGCGGTATGCCGTTCACCACAGCAATGTTGAACAGCACCGACGCAGCGGCTACGCGGACGCTGCTGTGCACGTCGTCGAGGAAACTGGACGACGCCAGTCGGACGATCGGCGCTCTTAGGGCCTCGTTGCCCAGCAGCTGATACCAGTACAGTGTGCTCGAGAAGAGATTGCAAGCCGTTTGTAGCGTGACCAGGCGGAGCGGGTAGGGGCATTTGTCTTGCAGGTCGCCGACGTGGTTGAGCAGAGCGGTCACGGTCTTGTGGTTTGACTCTTCGGCTAGACAGCCGCTGAAACGCGGGTCGACGAGGCCGCATCGGAGGATATCCACTAGAGGGAACAGAGCGTCGGGCGACAAAGTGCCTATAGATGACGCGACGAGGGCCTCGAACGCCGCGACGTCGGGGAGGTGGGACTCCGCCGCGCCGCCGTCCCCGGACCGCGCCTCGATGAATTTGACCATCCCCTGAGCGGCAGGATCCTTGGCGATGTCTGTCGGCATCTTCGCCAACAGCTTAGGCAGCGGTGGGACCTTTGAGAAGAGAACCGGCCGCGGGCCGTCTGGGCCCCCACGCGCCAGGGTCGGAAGCCGCAGGTTCTGGTGCGGGTGCGGCGGCCAGGCCATCTGCACGAGGAGCCGCACGTTGCCCTGCAGTTGGGCCGGATCGGCACCCATCCACTTGTTCTCCTGCTCGCCCTTGAGGAATGTGATGAACGTGGGCGTCGCACTGATCGAGTAGCGCGCGCCGACGTCCCTGGCGACGGAGATGTCCGTCTTGATGACCAAACCCCTTGCGCCGACCTCTGCGGCCAGCTCCCCGTACATTGGGTACAGCATTTTGCAGGGTGGGCAGGTGGCGGATGTGAAGAAGACGACGGCGCAGGATCTGCGGGCCTCGGCCAGGAGCGAGTCGAGTTGTGCAAGACTGGAAGCCTCCCTCACCCTGGCGACAGGGGTGATGGTGGTGGTGTGCTGGTTGTTTTGCCGAGCAGACGAGGAGGCATGTCCATTTTGCTGTATGCCCAGGAGGCCGCCGCCAGCGTTCGCGTTCTGCTGCTTCCGGGCCTGGACCTGCTGATCGAGCATGGGCATCAGCATCCTGCCCAGGGGCGACTGCAGCACCTCGGCGGGCAGGTTGACGATGTGGTCTGGGATGCCGTGGCCGAGGAGAAAAGTGGCGAAGTCATTGCTGAAGTTATTGCAGTTGTGGCTCCAGAGATTGTACGCTTCGACGGTGTAGATGCTGCGCAGCGAATCCAGGTACTCCTCGACGATGTCCAGGGGCAGCTGAGTGGTTCCTAGGAGTCGCGTTTCTAGCGGCTGGCCGAGATGCGAGGACCCGGGCCTGATGGCCACGATCCCTCCGTCGTAGACATACTCCAGGCCATTGAGTAGGATGGAGGTGTGGTAGATGGCGTCGACCTGCCGTCCGAGAAGGCCCATGGACATTTGACGCGCCAGGCCCTGCGAGAGGTCGTATATCAGCAGATGGACGTCCATCGCTGGCTCCTGACTTTGGGCTCCGGGCTTCTGGTTGTGGTACACGCCGTGTCGTTGGTTCAGGCGTTCGTGTTCAGAACCGGAAGCGACCACGGCGCTGGAGGAATAGGAACAAACAAAGATTGGTGTTGGCTTGGGACTCGGTTTCAGAGGTTTGTTCGGTTTATGCAAGGAGCGAGCCTCAATTTTTGGTATGGACAAGATCCCTTTGAATTCGCGAACTCTTCGGTGTGAAATAGAAAGAATCTGTTGGGTAGGAATATTAAGGCCCGTTATTTGTAGGTAGATTGATGAGTGAGGTTCTTCGTGGTTCTACAGAGATCTGTGAGATGTGAGGCCGAGCGACCGAGGCTCCTATGGCGAGAGCTGAGTGTGTGACGTACCCCTCTGGTACCTGGCGGTGGAGTTAGTGGGCGACAGCGACTGGAATTTGCGACGCGCCACCAGCGAGGATTGTCCGCCTACCTGCCTACCCGGCCTTCATCGCATCCAGAAAAAGTCACGGACAAGATGTTTTTTTGGGTTGAGATATAATCATTATAATCTATGGAATATTTCTCTCTGGCTACTAACCAGTTACAGGGTATCAATCATTTACACCGAAGAGAAAAAACCCCCGGGTCCAGCTGTCTGCCTGGGTTCCAAACAGGGAGCGCTCTTATAAGTCCTCTCAACTAATAACCCCTGTTGATCTCTAGGCTCGAACCTGTCAGTATCAACCACCAAGATGCGCCCTCGTGCCACATTCGATAACCATTATTTGATGCTAACGCCACGCTTTTTATCCATGCTGAAACGCCGACCGGCAAGCTTCGTTTTGGTGTCCTTCCTTCCTGGGGTATGTGCCAGTCCCCCTCTCCGTCCCTGCATTCGTCTTCGATGTCGTTCGGACGCAGTGCTGGGCTCTCTCTTTCATCGCAGAGCCTGCACAAATGCGTTGTGGTAGAAGGCGTACTTGTCGTCGGAGCCCTCCTCGACCCTCAAGAACAGACAGCGAGCGTTGCCGAAGTGGATGTAGAACCCTCCTGGACCGAGGGACACAGGCTGGCCTGTTGTCTTGCTCACAGCCAGGAACTCCTTGAACTCTAATGGCTCGCAGATGTGCGGCCACATGTGCGAGGCCGTGATCGGGTGGGCGGTGACGGTCGCGATCGCGAAGAGCAGGACTGCGAGCAGAGTGAGCAATGGACTTGTGAAGAGTGTCCTCGGATGTCCGGTTGTGGTTGGCTGCATTGTTCTTGATATGGAGCAAGGGAATATCATATTGAAGTTGTGGAAGTTCTGGTGTTCTGATGCTGTGAACAGAAGCACTGGAGATAGAGTGCGCTCTCGGAGTAAACAGTCACCGAAACAATGCTGTTTTTCCACCGACACAGAGTAGAGCACGTAAATTTCAGTAAATTTCAGTGTGCCTCTGTTTCCTCGTTGATGGGTTGTGGTTATGAGACGATTAAAGCCATTGCGCGGTCGAGTAGAGGTAGGCCGGGCCACTCCTTCATATATGTGTTGCTGCTTCCTTCGTAACGGATTCAGTTATAACCCACGGACTATGCTCGGTCATCTAACCGCGCTCCCAGTCGTCAGTTCTTTGCGACTTTGGGGTGACGGTGCTCCGACTGGGGGCGGAGCTTGGGTCGTGTGCATCGTGAGCTGGCGACCGTTGGTTGTCGCCTGAGGGCGGCTTGTGCTGGGGGCTCAAGGCATGACACTGCTTCATATAGCCTTTTGTCGCATTTTGCCTGTGGATATGGGTGAGCGGCACGGCAGTGAGCCCAGCAAGAGGGGTCGATTTTCTTGGCCGATTAGACGCGCCGCATGTCAGAGCAGTAGGACTTGCAGCGATAAGGCTGGTCGTTCCATTCGAAACAAACGAGGACCGTTCGGCCACCGTCTTCGTAACACCCGCCCCCCGTTTATCGCCCAGAGCCCAAGTGCCCGAATGTTTTGGAGCCCGGAAGAGACGACCACGGTCGGAGGCATGTGAGGTCCTTCTGCTGCTCTCTGATGCCCCATCCACCATCCTCCTCAGCCACTCATCGCCCACAGGAAGTGGACGAGGTGAAGCCTCAGGCGAGTTCACTGGGTATTATGTTGCAGGACTAGCGATTGCAAACATATGCAACGATGCCTGCTGTCTTTATCGATCCACCATCTGCCTTCTTTCTCCGAGTCGGGCTTCGAAGAGATGTGGCTGGTGGATCGGATTTGGTTCATGTGGCTCGCCTGTCCTCCCTGACGCCGCTCCCGCTGCCAACTTGAGGAAGTCCCGTCCCGCCGGTGATGATTGGCTGAAATTCAATCCACTTAGATGGCCCGTTCCCCATTCGTTCCAGGGGCTTCAAATGAAGAGAGCTGTTGTCGATGAGGACAGTGACATCAAAAAAAAAAATCGAAATTCATCCTGCAGCAACTCCCCAGTTTTTACATGCGTGGAAACCCCTTTTCCAGTTTCCATGCTGATGCGCAAGCGGTCCCGTTTAATGCAGTTTTGAAGAGAGGGCGAAATTGTCTTTTCTTACCTAGTTTCCCCTTCTCTTCTTTTCCCATCTCCATTTCCCCTCCATTGTTTCTTGTCCCTCGTTTCTGGCCACTTTTCCAACATTTTGGCCATATTCCTATTTCTTTCCTTTCTCTGCCCGTCCCCCTTTCGGCCAAGTCTGGGAATGCGTCCTATGGTGTCGTGTCCCTCCCTTGCCCTAGATCTTTTTTAATTTGATATGAGGAGAACGTCGGTCTCGCTGCCGACGAACAAAGTTGCCCACGACCCCTACGAGAAGCGCGCTCGATACGCGAACCACCACCGAAACGCCGGCATCCTGGAGAAGGTCAAGGAGACGATGGCGCAAGCCAGACAGGCGCGTTGGCTCAAGGCCATCGCTGTCCTCGTTGCGGTCTTGTTTGTTTTCTTCTATCTATCGCCATCGAGCGTGGACATCTATCGCGGCGGAGGAGGTATGGATAGATTTCCCGCTTCCTGCTGGACGATGGATCGAGTTGTACATGCCAGGCCGGGACTGACGTAGCATGGTTTCACAGGTTCTTCTGGCGGCCAGACGCCCGCCGATTCATCATATGGCACCGAAAAGTGCACGAAGTCTAGCTCGAGGGATAAACCCATCGTGCAGTACGTTCTGATGATTGACGCAGGGAGCACGGGCTCGCGCATCCACGTTTACAAGTTCAACAACTGCGGCTCGGCCCCGGAGCTGGAGAGCGAAGTGTTCGAGCAGACGGAGGTCAAGGAGGGCGGCAGCGGGCTGAGCCGCTACGGAAACGACCCGGAGGCCGCCGCGCGGAGCCTTGACCCTCTCCTCGCCGTGGCGATGAAGAGCGTGCCGGACAAACTGAAGGGCTGCACCCCGATCGCCGTGAAGGCGACTGCTGGACTGCGGCTGCTTGGCGCGGAGAAGAGCAAGCTCATTCTTGAGGCCGTGCGCCGTCACCTGGAGCAGGACTTCCCATTCCCAGTGGTCTCGGATGAAAGTGGAGTCTCTATCATGGACGGCACTGACGAGGCCATCTTCGCATGGGTGACGGTGAACTACCTCCTCGGCAAAATCGGCGGACCTGACCACAGCGAGACGGCCGCCGTCTTCGACCTGGGCGGTGGCTCTACGCAGATCGTGTTCGAGCCGACCTTTAAGGGGGCGCCACACGGTGGGATGCCCGATAAGATGACCGATGGCGACCACAAGTACGAGCTTGATTTCGGCGGTCGCAAGTTCGAGCTCTACCAGCACTCCCACCTGGGCTACGGCCTGATGGCGGCCCGCGAGGCTATCTTCCGCACCCTGGTGGATGATATCTACCAGGACAACAAGGACAGCAAGGCCTGGCTCTCCGACCCCATCGTGAACCCGTGCTTCGGCGCCAACATGGCCAAGACCATCACGGTGAAGATGGGCGACAACCACCCACTCGGCAAGGCGCTGGACGTGAACATGACGGGCCCTGGCTCGGCCGCCCCCGCGCAGTGCCGCCACCTCGCGGAGAAGATCCTGAAGAAGGACGCCGAGTGCAAGCTTTCGCCCTGTTCGTTCAATGGTGTTCACCAACCGTCGATAGCTAAGACCTTCGCCAAGGAGGACATCTACTTCCTGTCGTACTTTGCCGACCGCGCCGCCTCGCTCGGCATGCCGGAGTCGTTCACGCTTAGGGAGATGCACGACCTGGCCACTGTCGTCTGTGGTGGCAAGTCCACCTGGGGCGTGTTCACGGGGGTCAAGGGCGCGCTGGAGGAGCTCAACGGACGCCCGGAGTACTGTCTGGACCTCAACTTCATGATGGCCCTGACTCACACCGGGTATGAAATGCCCATTGACCGGGAGGTCCGCGTCGCGAAGAAGATCAAGGGCAACGAGCTCGGCTGGGCTTTGGGAGCAAGGTACGTTTCTAAACTTCGTAGTCTTTCTGACTGCCTCGCGTGCTTTCTTGCTGACATGTATGGCCCCGGCCTTACAGTTTGCCATTGCTGGCCAAGAACTCGGGATGGACTTGCAAGATCACTGAGATCCACTGAGAAGATAAATCGAGCATGAAGATAGACAGAAAGGGGTGGGCTAGTCACCAGCTCAGATAATTTGAGTGGGACTTAGTGGCCTCTTTGATATGAATAGTTTTATCTGGGGCTAGCTCTATTTGATACGGCGTTTTTTCGGTTGCTCCTGCGTTGCATCGTCAGAGATGCGCTGCGAGCCATACCCCCAACTCAACAGTTAGATTCCTGGCCCGGAGATCCTTGTCAAGGTGACATGGACAAGATGACTACTACCAGATATTATAACATATGGAGAGAAGGTTCCGATGTTCTAGAACCATGCTCTGTGTTTCTCTTTTGAACTATCTATCAATGTTTTCGGCCTCTCCCCTGACGGACTTGGACAGTTGCTAACGCGACGATCTGGTTCAGAGAGGAGCCGTGACCATAGCCAGCACGTCTTCGATGATCTCCTCGGGCGCAAACTCCTCCAGGACGGCCGTGACAGCGGTGAGGTCGCTGCCCCACTGCATGCTCCGCTCCCTGGAAGGCTCAACAAGCCTGATGCGGTGTAAGTATACCTTCTTGGCTGCCATGGCCACCAGTGTTGGGGTGACGTAGTCGAGCCGGTGTAGCGGGGCCAGACATCGCATCA
Organism: Ophioceras dolichostomum; assembly: GCA_003049485.1. Lineage (NCBI taxonomy): Eukaryota > Fungi > Ascomycota > Sordariomycetes > Magnaporthales > Ophioceraceae > Ophioceras > Ophioceras dolichostomum. Next base: position 57,354 of record PYST01000193.1, read on the forward strand.
ACTGCTCGAAATGCTTCGTTGCCGTAGGCGTCACTCCACCGCCGACGGCGCGGTGGATGCGCAGGAACGATACGATGTTCATTTGATACCGCAGAACATCGATGTCGACCTGGACGTCCTGGCTAAGCTTCGCTAGACATCCGATATCCTGGTTTCCAAGGGGCGGTTAACTCCCAGCTCGATAGAGACAGATATAGAATATTGAAAAGTGGGCGCGGGGGCATGAAATAGAGACATGTATTTACTGTATCCGAAAACAAAGGCGATGGTGGTTCCTCGCCTGGAGCCGACTCCTCACCGACAGCCTCCTCGAGGTTGGCAAAGCCCTCCGCCGGGTCATGCCAGTGGGCAATGTAGAAGAATTCGTTCAAGTGCAGCGTGACGCGGGCCGCGCCACCCGACTCTGCGGCGAGGACAGCGATGAAGAGAAACGGCTTCGGGGCGGCCTGCACGGCTGTGCGGGTGAAGATCCGGCGCGTTCGCAGAAGCTCCAGGGCCTGTACCTGAACGGCGCGTGGAGCCAGGTTAAGATTCTTCGCCAGCACTACGTTGGCGATCGATCCTCCTCCTCCTCCTCCTCCTCCTCCTCCACCTGCAAGGGAGGAGTTGTTAGAGGGCGTCAGCGGGGAGAGCTGGCTGGAACCGACTCCAGCTCCGGCGCCGCCGTTGCTGCCGCTTCCGCCCCCACCGCCGCCGTTGCCACCCCTCATGGACGGCCCGGCGTGTCCGGGCGCCGGTGGGAAGTACGAGTCATTGCGACCGTAAGGAGACGCCGCCCGTGGCGGGATGGAAGGGGATGGGACACCAGAACGGATGAGTAGGGCGGTGGCGAAGTCGTCGAGCGTAGTCTGTGGACTACAGTTGACGGCGACACATCTGAGACCGAATGTGCGTGAGGACGCCTGTTGTCCTTTCTCACTCAACTTCGGTTACCCTTCGATCTCTTTTATTGCTTTCCCCGTGCATCCATAGTTGGTGCCTCCAATATTTACCGGATGGTTCGGTTTGAGAAGAGGGACTGCCAAAAACGTACGAGTTGGAGCTCTTCCACGAGGTCGTCGAGAGCTTCGGCGGGCGTGCTGATCAGGCAATGCTCCCGACTGATGAGGCAGAGTAGACCCGCGAGCTCCAGGTCGCTGAGACCGTGGACCTTCCTCAGCAGATTCTCATCCGCCATGTGGTTCCCGAACTCTGGGTTATAGGCCCCATCGAGCGTTTCCCTGGTGCCTGGCCTTTTTGTTGGGGACACGTGCGGTCTGGTGGTCGTGATGACGATGCGCCCGCCTGGTGAGGATGGGCACTGGAGCTTCCCCGGAGCGATAACGGATAATGATTTGGGGCGGGTGCGTTAATGACAGCGAGCCATCGCTCCGCTTCACCATCCCTGATTGGCATAGCTTAGCACCCGCCTCGTCGCACGCAATCAGGTCCAGTGCCACCCAATGGCCCGGCGCCGGAAGCCCAAGCTCTGTTACCTAAAACACTAATAACATACACCTCCGTCACTCTGCCTGCCTGGTACTCTTTCAAACCGCAGCCGCCACCAGAGGATCCATCAAAGAAGGCTCCGACACCATCCTGAACCGATCACTTGACTTTTGATTTGCTTTGCGTGTACGAACTCACTTATTGTCCCTCAGAAATTAGAGATCTTAGAAAACCTGTCTTTTCCCCTTCTACGATTCTGCGTCTGGAAGTCCTGTCTTTATTCCGCCTCGCTCTCTCTTTACCACTACAACCAGCCGACCGACCGATATCGACTTGCTCCGCTCGCTTCGCCTGTTGCACTCTACGAACTACATACGTAACCGCCCGACATCCCATTCTTTAATCGCCGACTCTGGAACCACCACACGGTCTCCCCCCGATCCGAACGAACGCCATGTCGTCGAGAAAGAAGGTCCTCCTGAAGGTGCGCAAAGCCGACGTAGAGTCCGAGGCTCACTTGGCGCGCGAGTCCGTCGCTAACTCCTTGTCTTTCGGACGATAGGTCATTATCCTCGGAGACAGCGGTGTCGGGAAGACCAGCTTGATGAACCAATATGTAAGCATTTCGTATGACGCCGCTGCCGGTCGCCGGACGGGGGGAGATAGGCTCTTTCCTTCGCCTTTCTGCGCCCGACCCTAGACGTGAAGCCGATATCGCCGTCCCTCCCCCTCCCCCCATCGCCGACCAGTCGAAAAGAACTGGTTCTTCTCTCGCCGCCAACAAAGCGCTGACACGATTGCCCCTACGCCTCCCTCTGATTAGGTCAACAAGAAATTCAGCGCGAGCTACAAGGCGACCATCGGTGCCGACTTCCTTACCAGAGAAGTCCTCGTGGACGACCGCCAAGTGACGATGCAGCTGTGGGACACGGCGGGGCAGGAGCGGTTCCAGTCACTAGGCGTGGCCTTCTACCGCGGCGCGGACTGCTGCGTGCTGGTGTTCGACGTCAACAACTCCAAGAGCTTCGACGCGCTCGACAGCTGGCGGGACGAGTTCCTCATCCAGGCCTCGCCCAGGGACCCGGACAACTTTCCGTTCGTCGTCCTGGGCAACAAGATCGATGTTGAAGAGAGCAAGCGAGTGGTGAGTCTAGTCTCTTTCAGTCCCTCCCTCGAGATATCAGAGACGTTTGTTATGAAAGATAGAAAGAAGCTCATCAGTTTCCCGGTTTCCATCACCGCTGCAGATCTCCTCAAAGCGAGCCTTGACCTTCTGCCAGTCGAAAGGCGGCATTCCCTACTTTGAGACGAGCGCGAAGGAGTCGACCAACGTGGAGTCGGCTTTCGAGGGTAACTACCTACCTTATCCACTGCTATACTCCCCTTCTCCCTCCCTCTCTTCCCTCTCCTTGCTGATCTCTCTCTCTCTTCTCCCTATAGTCATCGCCCGTAATGCCCTGGCGCAGGAGGAGTCCGAAGAATTTAGCGGCGACTTCCAGGACCCGATCAACATCCACATCGATAACGATAGGGACGGATGTGCCTGCTGAAGTGGCCATGGTGAGATGGCTCGATCTGCTGGAACCGACTTGACGTGTGTCCGTGGCTTCCTACACGATGGCGAAGAGGAGAGACTGCGTGTGTGAAGAGCGGGGGAACAGGGTGATGCTGCCGTCGACTTGCCCGGCGATCATGGGGTGTCCTTTTTTTTGTTGTTGTTGCTGAGAATGATGTACCATACCTACTACCCATTGCACTGCGTCGTCCTCTATTCCTCTTTCCCTCTCAGTCATCTTCCTCGTTCCGTTACCTGAATACAGGCCAATTTGGCTCGTGTGGAGTTCTCTCAGGGCTATAGTTTGGCTTATCTCTCTCTTGGGGTTCTTCTCATACACCATTTTCATTTGGGCTCCTGCTCCTACGGTATATGCTAGTCTCTTCATAATCCGGCGATGTTCTTGGTCCACATGTCATCTTGTGTCTTAGAATGCAGGCAGATCGATCCAGTCTGGCAACAAACATACCAGTAACAAACCGGTTACCAACACCCCCTTTCTTCTCTTTCCTGATTCCTGTCAAGCGCTTTTGGAGGCCAATCAACAGACAGACTTATGTAGAGACTCCCTTGGAAGCCCTCAAGTTCTTGAATCCGATTCTTCTTCGGCCAATACAGAGACAGCATCACCCCCTGGGTAAGCTTAGGCGCCTACTTAGTCCTCACGCCGTGTGCAGAGCAATTCATGTGACGGACCTTAGAAGAGTCTAGGACGGTTGAGAGGCTCATGTGTCCTTGCATGCGCCGGTAATCCATCACCCCAACAGTACCGGTGGGGTTGTGAGACCACATGCAACTGACAACATACCTGCCTACATACCCTTACATGACTTGAATATCACAAAGTTCATCTTTATGTTCATACAGCTGTGGATTTTCTGCAGCACTGCAGTTGGACTGAGAGGCTGATGATCTTGATTCGTTGAGGGTGGGGGTTTTGTTTGGTGGCTTCTGGTTTCCCTTTGCTGGCTGAAACGTGCCAGGCCGCCAGGCAAGACAAGGGGCCGCCAATTTAAGGTACGTCAGGCCGACGGGAGTTTGACCACGACTTTGCCGGGTCGGTTACCTGGTACTATTGATGACCTCAACTCGACTTTTTGGTTTGCTCGGTGATCCTCCCACGGTCTGAACGACGGTGGATTTTGGACTACATTCATAGTCTACCTGATTCACAGACGCCAACGCATTCCGCCTTCGTATTCTACGCGCACAATTGCAAAACGTGTACGACGGAGCAAGCGCCGACCTTCCCGCGAACGGCGCAGGTCCTGATCCTGATCACTCAGGCTGGTGTTGGCTACCTGCCTGCCCGAGTCGAAATCCGCCGCAGCCTATTTCTGTTCACGCCGTCGTGTTTTCGAAGCTATTATCCGATTCCGCCCCCGAGTATCCTTCTGGATGACACCGAATCACCGCCCCGAGCTGCCGTGAAGGACCTCAGGGGAGGAACGAAGACCACGGTGACTGCGATTTCCCCCGACCGCGAGCCTGCGGCCCGAGCCGCCCGAGCCGCACGCATCTTCATCCAGACGCCTCAGCAGCAGCAGTAGCAGCAGCAGAAATATCAACCCAGATGCCGGCCGCCGAGCCGATGATGCCGGCCGAGCTGGCGCCGCCGCCGGTGCCAACAGCGCAGGAGGCCAGGAGGTCGCTGTCCAGCACGCGCATGATGGAGGCGTCGATGCTCTCGGCCCGGAGCGCGGCGAGCTCGTCCGGCGGCCTGCGGCAGAAGCTCGGCCTGGCGGGCGTGGCGAGGCGGACGCTGGGGATCATGCTGCTCACGGTCACGGTGTTCCTTTGGACAACATCGAATTTCCTCGCTAGTGTGAGTTTTGTTTGAGCTGCCCACCTGGTCTGCTCTCCTCCTCCTCTTCCTCCCCCACCGCCACCCCTTTTCTCTTTCATCTTTCATCGACGTTCAGGAGTCTCTGTCTGACGATTTTCGGCGCGCGATTTGCAACGCCTGTCACCTACTTCAGTACATCTTCTCCGACAATACCTACAGCAAACCGTTCTTCGTCGTGTACATCAACACCTCCATCTTTGCGATATCACTGATACCGCTCACGCTGAACTATATAAGACTTTACGGGGTCAACGGGCTGCGCAACGCGGCAGCCGAGGTCTGGCGAGAACAGCGGCGACGCAGCCGCAGGAGATGGGCGTCAGTCAACGGGGCCGCCGCGAAGGCTGAAGAGGAGGAAGGGCATCGTCAGAATGGTAGTGGTGGTGGTGGTGGTGGTGGGATCAGCAGGAGTAGGAATAGCAGCAGTAGTAGTAGGAGCAGCCACGACGAGGCCGACCCTGACGCTGACGACGACGATAACGGCGAGGACGCCACGGCCGGCGAGCGGCTGCTGGTGGACGACGAGGGCAGCCTGGAGGCGTTCGACAGGCCAGGGTTTGGATCACGGTCAGGCGGCGACGGGGAAAAAGAGGAGCGGCTCGACTTCGCCGAGACGGCCTGGCTGAGCCTCGAGTTCTGCATGCTCTGGTTCCTGGCCAACTACCTCGCGTCCGCGTGCCTCGAGTACACCAGCGTCGGGTCGGTCACGATCCTGACGTCGACGAGCAGCGTGTGGACGCTCGTCTTCTGCGCCGTGATGGGCGTCGAGGGCTTCACCGTGCGCAAGCTGCTGGGCGTGCTGGCCAGCCTGGCCGGCGTGGTGCTCATCTCGTCGGTCGACCTGTCCGGGAAGAGCGACGAGAACAGGGGGAACTTCCCGCACAAGTCGCAGCTGGAGGTCGCCATCGGGGACTCGATGGCGTTCGTCAGCGCCATCGTCTACGGGCTTTACGTGACCGTTATGAAGAGGCGCGTCGGGAACGAGGACCGCGTCAACATGCCGCTCTTCTTCGGCCTGGTTGGGTTGTTCAATCTGTTCTTGCTGTGGCCCGTGTTCTTTATCCTGCATTTCACGGGCATCGAACAGTTCGCCCTGCCGCCAAGCGGAAAAGTTTGGGGTATTATCATGGTAAGTTTCCCCATCCAACAACCGAACTGAACCGAACAGTCTAAACTGAGCTTTGAAACCGAGCTTCTAACACGCCTCCTCCCATCTTTCTAGTTGAACTCTCTCTCCTCCTTCGTCAGCGACATGACGTGGGCATACGCGATGCTCCTGACCACGCCACTCGTGGTCACAGTTGGACTTTCGCTCACGATCCCGCTCTCGCTCGTCGGCGAGATGATTCAGTACCACCAGTACTCCAGCTGGATCTATTGGGTCGGCGCGGGGGTGGTCGTGCTGTCGTTCCTCTTTGTCAACCACGAAAGCCAAGAGGAAGAAGACCCTCACGCTGGCCGGAGGGGGTCTTTGTCGGCTTCGAGCGCTGCTTAGCGACATAAACCTGGATACCTCTCTAGAGGCACCTATCCTGTGGTACCTTGTATGTTCACATGCAATTGCATATGCAACTGCATGCGCAGATCGGGCATTTGTTCTCGCATAGACACAGACATCTGCTGGGAGTTTAAGGCGGGATTTCCGGGTCTCTTGTATACCATATCGGCGTGTAGAGAGAGACTGGGACAAACGAGACAGACATTGGCGTTGGATTCTATTTCTGCTATGTTGGTTCGGATGGCTTGGGTTTTGGCGGCTGGCCTCCCTTGGAGACCAAGGATTTATTCAGATATGGCTGAAAGGGACATATGACGCTTTTACATATAGTTATATGAATCGGAAGCTTCGAGAGTTTGAGTACCGAGACCACCGAGAGGAGGTGGGTGACTTCAGATCGTATGTATACTGTTCATTATGCCAAAGTGCGTGGGGCTTCGGGTATCTGCCACTCGGCCCTCCAGCGGGTAGTCTTCTGCGAACACGTCAACTGCTCCAGGGCGGCTCGGAGGAGGCTTAGTTTGGCCAATCAGCCTTTTTCCAATCCCGACAACCAGGAACGTTTTCAAGTCTTCTTTGCAAATACGTCATCTGATGCGAAATTTGGCTTTCCCATCCTCCTATCCGCACGGTTTGGTTTAGTAAGGACTCTTAGAGATAGTCTTAGAGATATTGCAAAATCCGGACAGGGAACCCCTCTGACATGGCCCCTTTCCATCACATCCAAGCAAGCAGAAAATCCACATACCGCCCGGAACAAAAGCTCCCGTCCTATCACGTCCGGCAGCTTCCGAACAACCGCCTCCATGGCACCCACCGAGCTAGGAGCTCGAGGAGTCTAGACCGCCACTGACCACGCAGCACAAGAGGAAAGAAGCAAGAAGGCCACAAGTGGGTGAGTGCTTTCCACATGCGGTAAGTCCCAAAGGTTGGCAGGAGGCAGGCAAACCTGATAGCGGCCATCCGAACCACCAAGACGAGCACGCTCAGGTCACGAGGCAGGCAACATCCACGCCCCGACGCCTTTGTCCGCTACTACCTACCTAGTCGCTACGAGTTCACCGGTTACAGTTACCGGTACTTGATAATCGCCTTCTAGCCTCATCATAAAATTAGCTGCCTATCAGGCTTCGTTCTTCACCTCCTTACTCATCCCATCGGCTCTTTCTCACTCTCGTGTCACAGAGGCGCCTGCTTCATCGCGACTTCCCTTCCGTAGGTGGTGACGGTGTGCACCCACACCTCTCACCTCCTTCCTGCCTTCCTGCTTAGGTACATTTCCTTTTCCTAGCCCACCGGGCACCTATCGGCAGGGACGCCCTTCCCGTAACCCGCGGTGACAGGGTCCAAGTTTCTTCGCCATGTGCACGACCACTTTATCAACGCCGAGTGGCTTCCTTGTCTTCTTGAGTTGACCTGCTTGGATGCCACTTCCTCCACGCAACAGGTGGATAAGGACAGCAGGGCGAGCAAACTGATCTACCTTTTTCTCCCGCCGATCTCGACCCTTGGCTGGGAGCCAGAACCATTCTGGTAACCATTCTGGTTCAGAATACGGGCAGCAGTTCATATCAAAATACCTTCAAGTGCTTCGTTCCAGCATAACTACCTCTTTTTACGTGCCCTTATCTTCCTTCCCTACGTGTACCACGTAAAATCTCAACCGTGCCTCCTTGAAAAAAAGCCTTATATCTCGTTCGGTAAGGCTGTGGGAACCATTCCCGCAACTCGTCCACCAATTCCACCTGAGAGCTCCCTCGCTGCCACGATGACTGCTCCAATGACTCGCAGCGCAGTAGAGGCGGACGATGGAGGGCTTCTAAACATCGGCAAGACAATCAACGCCTCAACTCGCCAACAGCACAGGACTCTTAACAAACTCCTGCTCGACCGTCTCCCTTCGGCCCTGCCGCCCCGCGCCCGCAATACTTCGGTCTACATCACGGGAATCCTCCATATCGCGACGGTATATATCGCTTTCGAATCCCTCTGGCGCAAACTCCTCATCAACATCCCCTCGGAGGACAAGGACAACAAGGACAAGGACAACAAGAAGGCTGCGCCGGGAGCTGCGGCCAACGGCAAGGATCCGTGGTGGGTCGACATTTTGGATGATCTGGAACACTACCAGCTAGCCTCGTCGTCCACTCCGGAGCCGGAGAAGGTGCATCCTGAGGACGAGCAGCGCATCCGCCGTCTGCTGACGGACCTGTACATCCCCAAGCTCGAGCGCGCGGGGCGGCTGCTTGCGGACATTCGCGCCCTGACCGGCTGGTCGCGCGAGGAGGTCAAGTTCGAGATCAGAGAGATCGCCGCCGGCAGCGGCCTCGGCGAGACGGCGACGTCCCGCTTCGTGTCCGACATAGTTAGCTCGGTCTCACAGCAGCCGCACACACTGCTCGCCTACGGCTGGGTCATGTACATGGCCATCTTCTCCGGCGGCCGCTTCATCCGCGCGACCCTGGAGACCGCGACCTCTGCCAGCGGGTCGTCCAGGTGCTTCTCATCGTTCTGGACCGCCGACCCAGGCCAGGTCAGGCCCAGCATGCGGCCCTGCGTGCGAACGGGGTCGCGCTTTGGCTTCGTAGACGACGGCCGCGTCTCACCGAAGCAGCTCCTGCCGAAGCCACCCGCCTCCGAGGCCACCAGCGAGTCGAACGAAAGCGGTGCCGAGGGCGACGGCGGCGCGGCGCCGCTCGACGGCGACCACCCGGCATGCATGCGCTTCGTCGTGGACGGCAGCAACGGCCACCGCCGGCGCCTCCCGCTCGACTTCCTACACTTCTCCACCGACCGCGACGGCGAGGACCTGAAGGAGGAGTTTAAGCGCCGCCTCGCCGCGGCCGAGACGTCGCTGACCTTCGCCGAGGCCGGGCGCGTCGTGCAGGAGGCGCGCGCCATATTCCAGGCCCTGACCGACATCGTCGGCCAACTCGACGACGTGTGCGCCTCGGCGTACCAGACGCCCGTGACCACCGCGACCACCACGGCCAGCAGCGAGGAGGGCGAGTCGAGCGGCGGCTCCCTCAGCCCGACCTCCACGGTCAAGCGGCGGAAGAGCACGTCGTCGCGGGCTACCAGCGGGGGGTTCTCTACGTTCTCCGCGACCTCTGCGTCAACGGTCCGACCGCCTACGGGCTCCCGAAAGGTGACGCTGGAGGCGATGAGGAAGACGTTTGATAATAGCGTCTCCATCGCGGACTTCGACAGGGCCGCGTAGGCGGCGGCCGTGGAGAGCGGCCAGGCCAAGAGACACAGCGTCATGATGGACAACATGTACGCCCGGGATGGCGGCGGTGATGACGGCAGTGACGACGGCGGCGGCGGCGGCGTCGACTTGCGTCCTGTGACTTCATATGCCGGCGACGACAAGACGGCGGAGGCGCATGGCGGTGGTGGTGGTGGTGGTAGCAGTGGCCGTGTGTCGTCAGCGCGCACCGCCGACAAGAAGGCCCCGGGACTCCTCACCAGCAGGAGGCTGCGGGACAGCATCGCCGTATCCAGGGAGCGGACGAAGAAGAAGGCGGAGAAGGCGAAGGCGAAAGCCAAGGAGGAGGCTAAAGCCATCAAGGATGAAGCCAAGGCGGCGAAAGCGCAGACCAAGGCTGCTGAGGCCAAGGCTGCGGAGGTCAAGGCAAAGGGGAAGAAGCCCTGGTGGTTTTCGCGTGACTAATTCCGGGTGAGAGCGTATGTGTATCGCTTACCACCGTCCCTGAGAGCACTCACCCTGGCCACTTTCTCGTAAACACGAGACCGAGATTCAAAGCTGTCCGTTCAATGAACGACGTTCCGCCAAGCTCTGTATCACTACAACCTCACTGCAACCTCATACCTCAAAAGATATCATGTAGCAAGCAAAAGATGTACTCGTAGCATTCTCTACCCAGTGGTAACCGCTCTTGAAGACCTCCCCAGGTCTCTACCAAACGCCTATTGTGAACAATGCCTTGGGTTTATGAAAATACCACCCTCTTTAAAAAAATCACAAGAAACCGTACCGAGAACCCTATTAAACCAAACACGTGCACACAAATGAACGCCGTACAGAGAGAAACAGGGCAAAAGGGACGGCCAATAGGCATCCTTTATAGCCGGGTATCCTGCGCAACTAGGTATCCTGTGCTGCCAACCGTCCTCCGTAGCCGGCCATCCTACGCAGTCGGTTGCGTAACCCTGAGTAGTGCAGCCGGGTCTGGGTGGATATCCCATCCCATTCTCATTCTCACCACTCCTCTTCATCGTAGTCCTCCTCGACACTCGCCCACCCACAACCATGCCGCTGCCCGCCCGCCCAGCCATCAACGCGCAGCCGCCTCGCCGCCTCCCCGTCCTCCCTCCAAACGCGGACCGTAAAGTCGTCCGCCGCGCTGACCAGGGCGCCCGACGGCGTCCACGCCATGGCCGTCGCCTCTTTGTTACCGTGTCCGTATATCAGCGGCGTGCCCGTCGTGAAGACGGGCGTCTCCTGCTTCCACGGCTGGCCGGGAGGCGCCGTGGACCGGTACCGCGGCGCGACGTGGCTATTGGCGACAGGGTAGCCCCAGTGGCCGTTCCCCTCGGAAAAGAGCGGGCTCCTCCTAGTCCCCGCCGCACCGATGTTCTGCGTCGCGGTGGAGTAGCTCTCGTCGCCGTCGCCGTCGCCGGCGGCTTCGGCCTCCTGGCGCATCTGCTCGGCCAGGCTGAGCTGGGAGGCGAGGAGGCGCTCGTCCGTGGGGAAGAGTACGGGGGTGCCGTAGCCGCTGCCGACCGCGAGGAGCTCCGCGTCGCCGTGTCCTCGGCTGGGCCGCACCGCGCACTTGACGAAGAACGACATGTTGGTGAAGAGGGTGTGGCGGAAGCCGTACAGAGGGGCGAGACCGCGGTGGATGGGGGCTGTGCGACTGCGTCGCGGGCGGGAGCTGCCGCTCTCGAGCTCGGGGACGATGCCCAGGGCGAGGTGGGCCGTCGAGTAGGCGTAGACGGTGTGGTCCTTGCATAGGCTGTAGACTCGGGAGCCATCCCCGCTAAGAGCCAGCGAGCTGATGGCCCAGTTGCGGATGGCCTTGTGGTTTGGAGGCACGTCGACGCATGAGATGGGCTTGCCGATCCCGCTTTCGTGCCGCACGCACCGGATATCCCATAGCTTGAGCTCGGCGTTGTTCTCGCACGCCGTCAAGAGCAGGTGTTCCTTGCCGTGGGTGAGGAACTGGAGGGCCGTAACGACGGGGTAGTTGTCCTTGTGGCGAGGAGGAGCGGCTGAGTAGAATTGAGTGACCGGGGAGGCGGCAGGGCGAGTCTGAGAAGCCTGACTGACAGTCACCCCACCACTGCATCGGAGGTCCCAGACATGGATCATGCCGTCGCGGCTGCTTGAAGCCAGGACGTTGCCGCCCTGTGGACCCCCCTGAAAGCGGATGGCTCGCATACTCCCAGCACACGGTAGGGTAGCCAGGCACCTTCCAGCCTCCACGTTCCAGACGCTGCCCTTCATGTCCGCCGAGGCTACGGCGGTACGGACGTCGTCGGCCGAAACGTCCAGGTCGATAACTGCATTATCGTGGACTTTCCGGTAGCTCACTAGCCTGGGCACGGTGGCAACGTCCAGGAAAGTAATGGCCCCAAGATCATCCCCGATCAGTACTGCCTCGGACCCTGTATTTTTCATTTGGGGTAGCCCCTTTTGATCAGCAAGCTGTACGGAAGTAAAACCAATCGAATGACGGATTAGTAGACCCAGCTTAACGAACCGTGTAGAGCTGCTTCTACGAAAATGTTGGTGTGTCTGTGTTTAACAGAATACCTCTGCGATTTGCCCGAGCAGAAGTCGGCCGTCTGCGATCTCCAGTCTAATATATCAGTTAGCTCGTGTGTTGTAATGCATAATGTGTTTTATCCCCCGTTGCGGTAAAGCAAATAGTGCCTGCCACGCACGGTATAGTGCGGGGGATGGCGCAGGCTGGAATGTTGAAAACTACACTGCAAATGACAACAAATTATATCACATACCTAGGACAGGATACCGAAGATTCGCAGCATCGAAGGAGCAGTCGATGTCCCCTAGCTCCCGCTGGAATATCTGAGCAGCAGTTCCCCTCCTCTCCAGTGGGAGCACGACAGGTGGTAATGGGGGCAGCTCTGGGTCCAATTCCGTGCATTCCTCGCCCTCCTTGCTCGCCATGTCGGCTGTGCTGGCAGTGGATGGTGCAGCAGCTGAGGAGGTCTTCCGCCGCTTCGCCGGGCGGTCGTCATGGCCTATAGAGTCCCCATCGTGAACAACCATAGCTCGCTTGCCGGCATGGGGGACGTCGGGAAACGCTTCGCTCGAGATCTCCGACGACACCGACAGCTTCGAGCGGTTCAGGGAGGCACGGGTGATGTCGTTTAGCACACTCCTCGTGACGGTCGAGCGCGGCGTAACTCTCGGAGTAAAGAATTTGCGGAACTTGCGAGGGGTGATGGACGGCGGCTTGCGTTGTTTCGTCGGCACTGGATCCAAAAAGCCCGCCGAGGATCGGGCTGCCAGAGGACTCGACGAGCTGGGCATCGCCGCTTCCAATAAGGGGGCGGGGGAGTTCGACCGGAGCTCTTTCCTCGAACGACGACGGGGCGAGTCGTCCGGGGTTTCGTTCCAGCTGCCATTGGCCGGGCAGTCCCTTTCCCTTTCCCTCTGCCTTGCCCCTGTCGGAGTTAATGGCGGGCCTCCACGAGTACTTGGAAAGACCGGGCTGGTTGAGTCCATATCCATCGCTGGGCTCCCTGGCTCGGAATCGAGGGGCCCGATTACCTCCAAAGTCGGGAGGTGGTGAGTCCGATGGTTCCCCAAGCAGACCGGGCTGCTGTTAGGGGGCGTCTTCTGCTGCATCGCAGTCGATACTGGAGGTAGGAAGATAACGGGGAGAGAAAGAACTGCAGGTTGCTAGCACAACAAACCCATGGCAGAGGAAGAATCAGGACGAATTCCCAGCGGGTCAAAAATAAGGATTTAAAGAATTAAATCAGCAAGAAGAAGAACAGACCAGACCGACAGGATGAGGCAAAGGGGAGGCAAATATGCCGGGTCGGGTGGGATCCCAAGATGGGCTGGTTCACTAGTCCCACTGACACGCCCGCGCTAAAACGCGATCACGACGCCGAACGCGAGGTCGAGTCTGTGTTCTGCCCCGCCGTGCTTAAGTGGTCTTGGCATTGAGCTGCCCGCCAATAACAACAAAGAATTCGGTCTCAACCCTGCGTCTCCGCGCTGAAGAGCTTTATCAGCACGTGAGAACTCCCCGCTGAAGCTTATCGATGACCCCTGTCCCAAAAAAAAATCGAGAAAAATCCAACCTCATGTCTTGAATCTTGAGAGATGTGCAGCGGGGTTTTCAAGACTCCGAGGCAGCGTCTTTAAGCCGTGCGCTTTTGAGAACCTGTTGACCAACGATGGCCATTCAGAAGAAGCACGGCAAGGGCCGTCTGGACAAATGGTATAAGCTTGCGAAAGAGAAAGGCTACAGGGCCCGAGCAGCGTTCAAGCTGATTCAGTTGAACAAGAAGTATGGCTTCCTCGAGAAGAGCAAGGTCGTGCTGGACCTTTGCGCAGCCCCTGGCGTAAGTCAAATTTCCCCCCTGCGACACTCTTCTTCCTTACCTCCTGTTCTGCCCTCCTCTCCACCTAGGCTTGGGCCTCTCTAACTCAGCCCTATTTTGCTGTGATTTGCAGTCCTGGTGCCAGGTCGCTGCCGAAACCATGCCAGTGAACAGCCTCATCGTCGGCGTCGACCTGTCCCCGATCAAGCCGATTCCCAAAGTCATCACCTTCCAGAGCGACATCACGACCGAGAAGTGCAGGGCCACGATTCGACAGCATCTGAAGACATGGAAGGCCGACACCGTCCTCCACGATGGTGCTCCCAACGTCGGTACCGCTTGGGTGCAAGACGCCTTCACCCAGGCTGAGTTGACTCTCCAAGCTATGAAGCTGGCCACGGAGTTTCTGGTCGAAGGGGGCACGTTTGTTACCAAAGTCTTCCGCTCGAAAGATTACAACTCGTTACTCTGGATCTTCAACCAACTCTTCACCAAAGTCGAAGCCACGAAGCCCCCATCCTCACGAAACGTCTCGGCCGAAATCTTCGTCGTTTGCAGAGGGTTCAAGGCGCCAAAGCGCATAGACCCCAAGTTCCTCGACCCCCGTGCCGTCTTCGCCGAGTTGGCAGACCCAACGCCGAACAATGAGGCCAAAGTGTACAATCCCGAGGTCAAGAAGCGGAAAAGGGATGGCTACGTCGAGGGAGACTACACGCAGTTCAGGGAGGTGCCCGCCAGCGAGTTCATCCAAACCACGGATCCAATAGAGATTCTGGGGAGCTGTAACCGCTTGTCCTTCGAGCAACCGAAGAATGGGGACGTTGCTCTAGCTGCGCTGGACAAACTGCCCAACACGACTGAGGAGATCCGCCAGTGCTGCGCCGACCTGAAGGTGCTGGGGAGGAAAGAGTTCAAACTGCTACTGAAGTGGCGCCTGGCGGTGCGGGAGATATTTGGGTTCCCAACAAAGAAAAGCGCCAAGAAGGAGGAGGAGGATGCAGCAGCGACGGAGGAGGTCGCTGAGATCGAGCCTATGGATGAGGAAATGAGGATACAGGAGGAGTTGCAAGCGCTCAAGGACCAGGCAAACGCCAAGAAGAAGCGAGAAAAGCGACGAGAGAATGAGAAGAAGCAGAAAGGGATCGTTCGCATGCAGATGAACATGGTTGCGCCCATGGACATCGGCATGGAACAGGACGGACCATCTGGAGAAGGGTCTATGTTCGCCCTGAAGACAGTCGATAAGGCCGGCGCCATGAGGCGAATATCCAAGGGGAAGATGGTTGTGGTGAGCGAGGCCGAGGCAAAGAGAGATCTGGATAGCGGCCTAGGCTCTTCTGAGGATGAGAGCGACGAAGAGGAAGACCGGCTGGAGGCGCAGCTGGACGATATGTACAGCCAGTACAGAGAGCGCAAGGCCGAGTCGGACGCGAAGTACCGCGCCAAGCGAGCCCGACAGGAACATGGCGACGACGAGTGGGAGGGGCTGTCACAAGACGGTGACGATGCAGCGAACGTCAGCAGCGAGAGCGAGCTGGAAGAGGAGAGCGACTATGACTCTGAGGATGATGAGGGCGCCGAAGCCCCAGCCACCAAAAAGAAGTCGTTGTTAACCGATCTCGACAACCGTCCCTCAGACGAGACAGGCCTGTCTAAGAGGGCGAGAGCATTCTTCAACCAGGACATATTCCACGAGCTCGAGGGTGTGCTTGATGAGCCTGAAGAGGTCGCCGATGAAGATCTGATTGAGGAAGAAGTCGTGGACGGAGAGGACGAAGTCATGGAAGATGCCTCCGATGAAGCCAGGGAAGAAGACGAAGCTCCGGACCCTGCCCCTCCAACCAAAGCGAAGAAGAAAGTCACCAAACCAGCCAGTGAGGAAGCCGCAGGGTCGGACTCCGAATTCACGGATGAGGACGAGGACTTCGAGGTCGTGAAGAGCGGGAAAGAGGATGACTGGGAAGACCAGGACAAGCGAAAAAAGAACGGGAGGCTTGGTAAGGAATACCCCATATCAAATATAGGGATAGTCTTCGTCGTGGGTTGCTAACATCTTGTGTATTCTCAGATATCGATATCATCACAGCAGAAGCGATGACCCTTGCCCACCAATTAGCGACAGGGCAGAAGTCTAGCCACGATGTCATCGACAACGGCTTCAACAGGCATGCCTTCAAGGACAGGGACGGCCTGCCAGAATGGTTCTTGGACGACGAAGGAAAGCACGACAAGCACCAAACGCCGGTCACCAAGGGTAGGGCTCAATTCCATCATCTTGCGGCTAATTCATTTTGTGGGCAGCGATAAGATCTTAGTGCTAACTAACAATTCCCCCTCTTTTCTCACACAGCTGCGGCCGCGGCGATCAAGGAGAAGCTCCGGGCGTTCAACGCGCGGCCGATCAAAAAGGTCCGCGAGGCCAAGGGCCGCAAGAAGATGCGTGCGGCAGCACGGTTGGAGAAGCTGAAGAAGAAGTCAGACATGCTAGCCAACGAGGAAGGGATGACCGAGAAGGAGAAGGCGGCGAGCATCGCGAAGCTGCTCAGGTCGGCGACGAAGAAGAAGCCCCGGCAGCAGGTGAAGGTCGTGGTGGCCAAGGGCGCCAACAGGGGAATCAAGGGCAGGCCCAAGGGCGTGAAGGGCAGGTACAAGATCGTGGACCCGAGGATGAAGAAGGAGATGAGGGCGCTGAAGCGAACCGCGCAGAAGGCGAAGAAGAGGAAGTGATT
>PYST01000194.1:0-72442 GCA_003049485.1 Ophioceras dolichostomum
GCCATGGATCACACCCCACCCCCCAACAAACAGACATGTCAGCCCAAACTGACGTGGCAGAACAGCCAGAACCGGCTGCTTCAGCGATATCACACACCGGACATGTAGGGCGGGACGTTTACGTTACTGGACGCTCGGCTAAGTACGTCGCAGCATACGCATACTATTGGTAACATAGAGTGGAGCCAAAGGAAAACACCACACTGGCCAATCTCCAGTGGCACGGAGTTGCACGTATCCAAAATACGCACACGAGCGGGGAATGTGCGCTTCTATTGGCCATGGATGACAGCAACCCGACCTAGCTTGCATGCATGCTGCACTGATGCAGCTGCCCGGCGCTATCTCCCAACCAAGCTAGCCAAAGACGTAGGTCCTAAACTCAACACTCTCCCTAGCGGCATCCTCGCCAGCTTCATCGTCGAAGAAAGAGGTGTGGGCAGAATCTGTGAAAGGTCAGGCTGGGAAGTCAGTACGAAAACAACAGTCCCGAGGAGTAGCATCCGAGCAGGCAGGCAGGCTGGCTGTGCTGGCTTGGTGGAGGTAAGAAGTAAGAATGGGATGATATCTGCATTGCAACCCACACTCCGCAATCGCAGGGTCGTCGGTCCTCGACGCAGAGTCCGCTATCTTTAACAGCCAGACTTCGTCTCCTCGCTGTTTGTCGACGTAGTACCACCTCTGGCCGGGCGAGTGGCCGAAGAGGAGGATTTCAGTGACTGTGTGTGGGTAGACCAGGTCGCAGGCAACCGCGTCTGCCCTGCAGGTGCGCGCGTCACAGAGGGCGAAGTGGTGCTGAAGGACGGGCTCTTTAATCGGCAGCCAGAGGCTGTTTAGAGGAAACGAGAGTAAGATTAGGCCACAAATTCTGTTTTCTGCCGTCTGCGCGTATTTCCACGCTGCGGCCACCCGCTCTTGCCAGCCGCTGCACTCGTTTGTAGGTACGTACTTGATTATTCGAAATCTGGCCCGCAGTAATTCCTCGGCCTCCTCACGGAAGTCGAGACGGATCTGCTCTACCGTTGCCTCGTATGTCTGGTCTGTTGGCGTTCGATGGGATGTTAGAGCACAACTCCCTAGAATTCGCTCTCTGGGTGCACGTCGGTGATGTGGAGGTAGAACTAGCAGAGCTGGTACTTACCGACGTGAGCGACGCGGCTAGGAGGTGCAAACTTCTCCGCCGATCCGTCAAGCTCGTTTCCCTCGCCCATCGCTACGCCATTCCGCATGCTTCGACGGGGCTGCTCACAGCAAACTGATTCATCAGCCAAGAGCTACCTCACACAACAAACGCTCACGTAGAAGGACTAGGTTTTCGAACCGTATGGTCAAACACCACCACCTTGACACCGTTCCCCAACCTCTCCTTCAGGATCATCTCGACCTCAGGATAAAACTCCTCGACCACCCGGGGTCCGTTCAACCAATCCGAAAACCCAGGGGAGCGCTTCAGGAGCTCGAAGCCGTGGACATCCAACCTAAAGCGCTCCTCATGGCCACGGATGTCGTGCACCGACACACGCTCCTTGACGGAATCGACGTTGGTGGTCGGGGCGTCGGCCTTGATGAAGGGGACGTTGGAGTAGTACGGCTTCTCAACCTGGAACTTGGGGTGGGCACGGTTGAAGAACTCAAGTGTCACCTCCCTGGACTGGCCGGCCAACCGCTGAGCGAGGACGTCGGGCTCGGACGGGCCCGAGGTGGCAGACCCTGAGGATCGTCCAGGGACTAGACGATAAAATAGTGAAGCCATTACATCAACAAGACAATGCTACTGTGCAATGCCCCTCGGTATGGGTAGATAGGGTAGCGGCTAGAGGAGTGACACAAGGTAAGGGAGGGACAGAGACAAGAGTTGCGTAGGAGAACAATGGAAGAGTAGCTACGGTGACGACTTGCTCCGCAGCACGAGCGGAGCCTGAGCTGCCTTACTTATAACCCTTGCAGCGTGCCATGCAGCGCCGTTCCTATGCATGCAGCATGGAAAGACACCAAAACCCGTGAGTCAGGTAGATAGGTAGGTAGCCCGGTAGCTGCCGCCTGCAGCAGCAGGGCTGGCGCGTCCCAACATCCCGGATAGGGGCAAACGCCAAGTCGACTTTAACCCCAGCACCAGGACATTACAACGTCGATTCTAGTATCTACCAGGGACAGAACATTTAGTTACCGCCAAACCATCTTCCGCCGCCTTCTCGCTAGGTACCTAGGTAAGCATGCAAACACGTACCGCGATGTAAAACCCAGGAATCCTCAGGAACACCGCTGCCTCGACGACCCTCAACCCCTTCGCCCCCCTCGCCCCGAACTTGGAGTCCACCGCCGCCATCTCGTCCCAGTCTTTTCCGATCGCGCACGTACAGCTAGCACGGTGTCCCCTCGCCTCCCTCCGTACGAACTCCCTCAGCTTCGCGCCTCTGCTCGCCCCTTTGCCCGGCCACACCCCCGTGAACCCGACATCTAGGGGGATCACTTCCCTGAACATCTTCCTTGCTAGTTTCATCCCCCTCCACCATGGCCTTGACGTCCTTCTCCACATCAACTCCACCCAAGAAGGAGTTGAAGTTGATGACCGTGTGCCCTTCGAACCCCTACTCCTCAGCCTCACCGTTCCATTCCTACCCCTACTCTACCATGCACCTTCAACACAACCCAGGTCCAATACGCCCCCACCTCCACCGTATAGTAGCATTGACTGCATACTAACCAGGGTAATACCCCCCGAAGTACGCAGGTGCTCCCGCCATAATCAAGTCAGGATCATCCCCTACCGCAGCAGAAGCCGACTGCTTCACCACGCCAACACTGATCCGGCCCATTGCTCGCATAAACCCCCCTCCCCCCCTCGACTCGCCTCGCACAACACAGGTCGGAGGTCGCCTTGTCGGGACGCGAAAAAGTGCAGTCGCGCGCGACGACAAACGGCGGGTCCGTGACTATCACGACAGAGGCCTCGTATCCTGTCTTGGATGCTCACGCCTACGCTCGGCGCTGACGCCACCAGCGGGACAGACAGGCTATTTGGCCGGTCCGACGCCGGAAAATAGGAGGAGCCGCGGCGTGTTGAACGCGCCTGCTGAGAGGATCACCTCGCTAGAGGCAGGGACGACGCCGACAGCCGGTTACTCCCCGTCATCTCGGTAAAGCAAGGGTGAGGAGGATGAAGAGGAGGAAGCGGCGGTAGGAGCAGAGCGGGGACCGGCGTGGTAGAGCGATTTGCCGCGCATGAAGT
Organism: Ophioceras dolichostomum; assembly: GCA_003049485.1. NCBI lineage: Eukaryota > Fungi > Ascomycota > Sordariomycetes > Magnaporthales > Ophioceraceae > Ophioceras > Ophioceras dolichostomum. The sequence continues at coordinate 3,230 of PYST01000194.1, forward strand.
GGACGCCCGTCACCACGGGTACGGCCGCTGACCCGATTCCGACCACCACGTGGTGGTGTCGAAGCGGACCTTGGTGACGGGGTCGTCGAGCCAGATATGGAGATGGTACTTCCTTCCGCTACCGCCGTTCGTCGTTGGTCGCGCTCGCGGTCCTCAGTACGAGCCCCCTCGGCCTGTGGCGCACGCCCGCGTCAACGGCGATAGGAATCTGATGTATCCCTTCCTTGGCGTCGCTTCTGGGGTAGTCGGCGTTGATGTCCGACATGAACCCCTGCGCGAAGTCCGCCTGCCGGTGGTAGCGAGTGTTGCGCAACGGGGCCGGCCGATCTCGCCGCAACCACTGGGGCGTTGTCGGGAGGCCAATGGGGAAAGGAACAAGCACGCGTGCAAAATACTACTGAATTCTGGTCTCTCTCTTCGAAAGGAAAGCTACCTGCGCGTTAGTGGAGAGAGCGACCTTATAAAGGCCGCTTGGTGGGTAGATGCCTTGGAAGTTGACGCCTTAGGACTGAGGCAATAGCTGCCACGTGAGCAGGTACCCACCATGAACCAACAGGCGTGGAGTCGGAAGTATGCGAGAGAGAGAGTATTGATGTTTTAGTCGGTCAGAAGACCAGTATCGAACTCATAAGATTTTGTCGCAAAAATTGTTTTCGTTGGAGTTCGGCAAGAGCGAGATGCCCCAGATTGATCGGGAGAGTGGCCACCAGCGGTAATCATCATTTCGGCCTTTTTTACAATTCGGACTGTCTACCTACCTATTCTAATGTCTAGGTCCGGGCTGATTCCGCTGGCCTTATCTCTCCTGCAGTGCTGCTGCAAGTTCTACCCGTGGCCTTCGTATCATTCTCCAGTCTCCATTTAATTTCGGCACTGCGGCATAGGTGTCTTCAGGCGACGCCGATGATGTGGCCGAGGGGTCGCTGAAATCTCGTGGACAGTCGCTGGCGTTGGGATCGCCTACGCTATCTTCTCTACCACGGGGCGAAAGGCGCTGGCGTATTTGTGAAGCGGGAATTTTGGGGACTGATGCTGAAAAGGGCGTTGGGTTCAATGGTCCCGCCGTGCCGCCTGGCTTGATGAAAGACTGCTGCTGTCTTCTTCAACACTTACCTTCCTGACAACATCCCGTAATGCGCCCGAGTGATGCGCGGTTGTTTACCTAGGTACCTAGGTAGGGAGTCTAAGATCCTGGTAGTGTGGTTGGCTGGTGTTTAAGCACTGAACGAACCGATGTGGCCACCAACTGATAGGAATTCGCAAGCTTGGCCAGCAGACGTCTTAATGTCACTGACAACCCGCCGTCGACGCCTCTTGTGTCTGGAAACAGTACAGACTCGGGAAGGGAGATGCGAACTCAAAGAATTCTCAAATTGCTATCGCCAATGTTTCAGCGAGCGATCGTCTTTCCATCCGGGGTTTTATGTATTTTGGGGTCTACAGCTTTCCATATTAGGAAACTGATGACTCACATGCTTGCTCTGGAGACAAGGTCGACAACACCTTGACTGAAAGTTCAAATGTTGGAAGTGGACCCATCGCGCATGGCAAATGAGCTTAATCGAACGTCTCTGGCAGACGGTCTTTTTCAGAACTCCCGACTCGAAGCTGTTCTTATGGCTCCGAATGATCAGCCCAAAGACACTGGTGCGGGTTGCCTTCGCAGCATTCGGAACCTCACAAGATTGATCTCTCTTCAATGCTTAGGTGGCCAGTGGCAGTGTCACCCATCCGCCAGCGCCAAACGACTCGAACTGTTTGCTAGTTGATTTCTGTGCCGCTGGTCCTGCTGCTGAGCACGCACGGATACACGTGGGGGGAAAAAAACGAAATTCGTTGAAGATCACTGTCTAAATCCTGGTTGCTTCATCTTGCTAAGACTGATGTTTTACGCGCACGCCGGCCACTCTCTGCAGCACCTTGACCGAACCCCTCCCTCCCTCCCCTCTCCATTTCACACCCCTGACTCCCTCACCATCAATCAATCCGCGCTCACAGACAGACAGAGGGGGCGCTGCGCTTCCTCTCTCGCATTCGTTCCAGGACAAAACAAAATAAAGGCGATACACAGACAAGAGGAGGGCCCCGGTGATCCCGCTAATTCCTTCAAGCCCGGAGCTCAGGCCTGCCGATCTTAGCCTCCACTATCCCCCTCTCAACTCGGCGACAAAAAGCCAAGCCGGAGACAAACACCCGGAGACAAAGCCTATAGTGGTTTTGGCGCCGCGCCGGTGTTGACGCGGTCGGATGCGCACGTCCGCCAAAAGCCTGTTTTTTTACAGAGTCACTTAGCATACTTGGTAGTACGTCTCGCCTTCCCCTCCTCTTGGTCTCTGCGCCTGTTCCGTTAAAATTTGGGCCCGGTTGCTATAAGGGGCAGAGCTTGTTGCATGTTCCCCATCTTGTCGGTTTGGTCGCAGTTATCGTTATCTACCTAGGTAGGTAACTTAATAGGATTTATGGAAAGGGAATTTGAGGGGCCTGAAGTAGGAGGAAGTGTTGCGCGGACCGTCTGCCCATCAGGTCTAAGTTAGAGCTCGGCATCAATGTTACTCCGGCGATCTACCCCTGGCGAACGGCCTGCGATACCGCTCCGGGCGGGCGAGGAGTGAGTAGGCCGGCGGGCAACTACTCTTTGTCTGACTGGTTGATGATGGCTGAACGAAAGAGCCCAAGTGAAGGAAACATTCGAGGGGGGGGGGGGGGGAANGGGGGGGGGGGAAACATCTCTTCGAGCTCTTCCATCCCACACATCGTCACGAATGGGCCTGAATCAATTAGCAACCAGCTAACCAGCCAGCCAGCCAGCCACCCCCGCCGTGTTATCGTACGATCGTACGAGGCTACGCTTTACGCGCCGTAGCTCGTGGGTGCACCTTCCGCTACAGATGAAATCAGCGCCAAAATCCTACGAGTCCTATCATTAAAGCGCGACAAGGTCCCGACAGCGCCTCGGACCTGACGCCGTCACCAGACTAAAACGGAGGTAGCTGCGTGGGATCTCGCCGACTGGTAACCCCTTAGAATCCACGCGGTTGCTAGCCACCGGGCCACTGGCCTGGCTTTCGCCGGGCTTTGGGGAGGGAACAAAAAGTCAATATCTATAGCAAATGCCACTTCTCCGCGCTCCCGCGGGTTCCAAGTCGGAACGCTTCTCGATTTACTTTCCCGGCGTCGCTGTTTCTTAATCGTCTGTTTTTTTTCTTCGTTTTCTAGATTCAACATATCCTATATAATTTCCCCGGGTAAGTAGGTATCCACCACCTGCTCTCACGTCACGTTAACTCAACAGCCGTTCGATTCTATCTGTCCCCCTCTTCGGGCGGTCCCTCGCAGTACCCTTTCACTCTCAAGAGCTATATTCCAGGCCGTTGAGGGATTTGGTCCGGAGGCCGCAGTAAAATCTCGCCTCATCGATAACCAACACTTAATTCTGCATGGGCTATCGGCCATCGATTACTCACTCACAAGCCACAATGCGGTTCCGTCTTCAAAGGCTAGGCGTCGTTGCCACCGCCTTTCTGCTGGCCTCCTTGGCTCGAGGGGACGAGATATTACAAGATATTCTTACGAAGTCACCAATGTGTGCGGTATGTCACTGAGATGCCCCCCACCCAACCAGTGTTCTTATTTCCTGACATTGCTCCTGTCACTCGTTTTGCTAACTGTGATCCTGACCCGGGTACCTAGCTCAACTGCTTCATCCCTGAGCTCAATGCCCACAACTGCAGCGTCGCCAGCGTGGAGCTCCTTCAGAACTGCGTTTGCACCAATGTGCCTTTGCTGTCGAAAACGTCCACGTGTGTGCAGCAGAACTGCAATTGGGAGGAAGCGCTGGGTACGTTCTATCTATTGCCTTCACTCCGAGTCTCCTCGAGCCACAGTAACCAGAAGGTACCCTCCTGAGTAGTCCTAGTTCATTCGCTCACATGCTGGTCGCTTCGGTGCTTCTTTCTTTCAGTCGCCCGAGATCTCACCGCCTTCAAGCTATGTCATGGCTTCCCGAAGGAGAGCCGCGTTGCCGACAGCAGAAACATCGCCATCGTCGGCTTTGCGATCACGATTCCGGTGGTCGCACTCAGAATTGCCTCGAGGATACATAGCTCTGGGAAGTTGTGGTGGGATGACTACACATGTTTGATTGCAACGGTATGTTGTTGCTGCCTCCGACTTAGCTCCGAGTCGGTTCCCATATGGATCAGGGAAGTGCCGGGAAGTGCCGGGACATATTGAACCGAAGTGGCTTGAGGACAGCTGCTCACACGACATGACCCGCCATCTTAGACGTTTCTGATGACAATGCTGTCTATGCAACTCGTGGGTAAGTCTGCCTGCCTTGCTCCCCAGCTTTTACTTTAGCTACAGTCTTGCCTGCCTACCTACCTAGGTAATCTAACGCCTGCGCTCCGAGTGCTTACTATCAGCATCGACCCTCGGGTTCGGGACACACTTTTGGGATATCGAAGAAGAGCCGGGACGCAGTCTCCTCAAGGTACAGTTCGCCGTTCATCACAGATAGCCCATTTCAGACAACAAGAGTGCTAACCGAGGACTTTTGTCTCTAATAAACAAAACAGTTCTTCTGGGTAGGCCAAATGTTCTACATCGTCGTGCGGGTGTTCGCCAAGATCTCGATCCTCGTCCTCTACCAGCGGCTGTTCCAGTCGCGCTGGTGCCAGTGGGCGGTCAAGGGCATGATCGCCTTCATGGCGCTGCATGGCGCTGTCTTCCTCTTCGCCGACATCTTCCAGTGCATGCCTGTGTCGGCCGTCTATGACCGTAGGGTCCAGGGAAAATGCCTGAACTTCACAGCTATCGTGTACGCCGGCGGGGCCCTCAGCATCGTCGAGGACTTCATCCTCCTCGCCATCCCGATCCCGGACCTTTGGAACATCCAGCTCAACCGCAAGAAGAAGATCGGCCTGGGGCTCATGTTCGGCATCGGCACCGTGGCCACGGTGACTAGCATCATCCGCATGAACTACATCATCAAGTTCTGGAGCACGTACGACCATTCCTGGGACAACGTGGACCCGATCGCCTGGTCCATCATCGAGGAGTTCTGCGCCATCGTGTGTGGCAGCCTGCCTCCCTGTCGCTCGCTTCTCTCGGCCATGGTGCCCAGAATCTTCTCGACCATTGGCCTAGGCTCTTCCTTCACCAGCGGCATGCGCTCGCGCCTATCCTCGACGCGCGCGTCGCGCAACCGAAAGCAGCAGCACTCTCCCGCCCCCGCGACCATCGGGGGCACCGGCGCGGAGCGGAACAAGTTCTCCATGTACCGGATCACCGCCGACGCCGACGAGCTCAACATTAAGTTCGGCCTGGATCAAGAGCCCCCCTTGCCGATACTGCCACTGCAGCCTCCGCATCACAGCAGCCGCATAGCGACTGTCGAGGAGGGACGCTGTAGCGAGTCCATCAAATCAACATCAGCGCGTCTCAGAGACCCGGGCACGATCCGACTCCCAATCCACACGCCGAGGGAGGTCGTCGCGAAGAAGACGCACATCGCCAACCTCCTCCGGCGGGAGTCCCTGGCGCAAACCAACCCCACGAGCGAGGACGACCGCTCCACCACCCCCGACGCCATCGACGACGACTTCGGGCCATGCGTCGATGGTACGACTAGGCCAACGACCAGCGGTGGCGGAAGCGTCCGCACAAATGCCGCCACCTACGCAAGCAGCAGCCGGTCACGCGGCTCCCGCCCAAGAAGATCGGTGACAACCACAGCCCTGCTTTTGCCCCTATCAGGCGAAGCGTTTCCAGAATCAGAACCACCCACCATCCCTCAACCAGTGACCCTTCTCCTGAACAACAACCGCTGGTCCACGCCCCTGCCACCTTCCCCGCCAGATTTCCAACGCTGCCACCACCAACTCGGCTCCAGCACCACACTCGTCGAGCCATCAGCACTCAAACCACTCCCGCCTTTACCACCATCCGAAACGTCAAGCAGTAACAACAGCACCAGCAACCTTGCTCCCCGACGACGCCCGATGACGGAGCTTCTCTCCGTCCCCGGCGGTCCTCGGGCCTTTTCTCTCTCCCTAGCCACACACCGGCAAAGACCACGGACGGAGCTGTTCCCGCCCAGCAGCCTCGCAGCGCTCGCCGCCGCTCTGCGAGGTACTGCATCGACGCAGTTGGACTCGGATGATCCGTTGCCGCCGCCGCCTTACTGCGAGTTGAGCCGACGCTCGACTACGGGGTCGAGGGATTCGCTGCCGTGGGGGTAAAGGTGAATGAATGCGAACTGTCTTTGTTAGGTTTCATCAAGGAGACACATTCAAAATTGCCATAATAATAATAATAATACCCTATAGGTTTGGTAAAAGCTATTTCTACGAGGCGTGGGCTGCAGGAACGATTTAACTGTAATCTTATGAATCCTTCCATGTATATATTAGGGAAGTGTCGTCAGCCTGCTACCCAAGTGTCTCTCTGGCCTGGTCATCAGCAACTCGAAATTTGTTCCGCGTCCCGTTCTAATTAATCCGCGTAGTTCCCCCGCCGGTGATAGCTAAGGTAGGGTAGCCATCACGTCCGTCCATGGACGGTAACTCCGTGATCCCCATAGCGGTTTTAACCCCCCGTCGAGCTCAAATCCATATGGCTCCTTGCGGCAGATAAAGAAATGCGTCTCTTCCTCCCAGTCCCGCCTCGTAGTCTCGCTCATACAGCCCAGAAGAACTCGGTATTACCGCCTCGGGCCAAGTTACCATTACTACTAGGACCTAGTCCCTGTGTCGAGCCCTCGGACGAGGACTGACTTCGTCTTGTTCCGTCCCCGGAATCCGAAGACGCCGACTCCGCATCCTTAGACACCCGTTGCCGTTCCTCGCCGGATCGGCTACTGCTCGAATGAGTCCGGAAGGGGAGCAGGCGCAGATATGCTCGGAGGGAGGGCATGATGGCGACTATCAGGCCGACGTTGACGTCAAGGGCGTTATATAATTCTGTTGCAACAGCCACACTACTGGTCAGTCAAGTTGTCTGAAATGGACAGCTAGTTCATCGCTTAGGGTGGCAAAGTCGAGAAGGGGACCTCCCTATTCTCAGGGCTCATAGTCGTGGCATGGAGGTTACAGAATGGGAGGGGGGAGTGCGAGAATCTTAACATGAATGGGCAGAGACTGGACGCACCAATGAGACTTAATGATCGGAACCTGTTCGACGTCCCCGAAACTTCTTCTCCCAAATGCACGGCCAGAAATCGAGTGATGGCAAAGGCGATTGCCAGAATGCCCAAGGTAAACGTGGCGTACACCCCGACCTTCACCTCGGACTTCAGCTTGACATGGCTGAGCATGAAGAACGGGAGGGCAAAGACTAGGTAATGAGAAGTAGTAGGCGCGCAGCATCAGTACCTGGTTATACTAGTTGTGGGGCCCTGGCAAAGGACTCGGGGGCTTGCTTTGCTTACTGATAACCTCGCCGGCGAGATGCATCCCCCAGCAGATATAAAACACCCGGCACATGTAGGCCTCCGAACAAGACTGTGTGGAGTCAAGAGTCCTAATGCAGGATAAGTAAGGATACAGTTAGGTCAGTTCCGGGGACACACAACCATTAAGAGGACCCCAGTAGTACGGGCGGGATTGGTATCGAGCGCCTTACCAGTTCCGGCTGATCGGCCAGCAGCCGAACAGATTGAGGCCGAGGCTCACGACCCAGGCGGAGACGCAGAAGCCGACGGTGAGCCAGAGCGTGAGCCTCAGCTTGATGAGGAAGACGGGGAAAAGGTCGAGGTAGAAGGCGAGGAGCGCGAACTTCGTGAAAGAATACGCCGAGTGGAAGGGGAAGTTATTAAGAAAGTTAAGCTGTTTGCGTTGTGTCAATAACGTCTCCCCGTCAGTACCAATTACTACGGTATGTGCCAAGAAAGTATGAAGTAATTATCAGTGTATCAGCGATATTGATCACCTACCATCAAAAGATTGCTCATCTGCTCGGGCGTCCCGTCGTATCCGGCAAGCGATGTCGAGACGTGCGGTCGCAGCGCCCCTTCCTGGTAGGCGACTATGCCGAAGCTCGACGCCATGACTGACATCGACAACGACAGACACAGGAAGGTGTCACTCCACCGAAAGCTTAGTCGTTTGATTCGTAGCCGATGGTAGAGCCGTGCGCAGAGCATGGCAGCGGCGAGGAATATGAGAAGCCATGTGGCCGCCTGCGTAAGAAATACAACTCGGCGGGCTGTCAGACCATGCTCGACATGTGTGGTTCAGTCTGACTGGTAGGTTAGGTGGGAAAGTTGAAGACTAGTATCACTGACCAGAACAGCCTCTCCTGACGGGGCCGACATCCTACATTCTGTCGTCGTCAAGGAAGCACGGGTGGCGACCAACTGAGAAACTATGGCAGGTAGAAGATAAAGAGGTACTTGGGAAATCTAAAGCAGCTTAGGGTGTGTGTATGGTGGCGGAAGTTGTTGAGTCGGGGTCGGAAACCACACCGTCTAGGTGCCTCCGAGCACGGGGAACGCGAGCAAGTGCCAGATAAATATTCTTGAGTAGGTGTATTCAGGCCAGTTACTAGGTTCCCAGTGACCTGGTTCTTGGCCCCCGGAGCTCGGTGGCTGAGAATTACACTCTGTGCCGGAGCTGGAAAGACACGATGATCAGGGGAAAGGTGACAAATATCTTTCACTGATGATCGTCCCTCTCTGGGACCAAGGACTTTCCTTTCGTGTTAAGAGATGTAAAAGTGGGCGAGGGCGTATGATACATATGCTCGCCCAAAAAGTCGTGACGGACTTTTGTAGGATTTCCGGGGATGTCGGGGACCTCCCTGACAAAGAGAGAAGCATCTCCTCCCCCTTTTCTTTGGGAACAATGGTTTGGATATGTGTACTACATGACCTGTTACCACTGGTACAGGTAAGACCTTTGCCTGCCGGCCATAGCAAGGTTGCCTTAACGTACGAGTAAAACGCATACGCACAATACATAGACGCATGCGCCGCAGCTTACCTCCTCACGCGCTCAGTAGGCAGGGGTCGGGGAAGCCATCCAAGAAACATCGAATCATGCAGGGGACAGCCGCGCCGCAAACCACAAGATCCTCGCATGGCTTCGCAGCGTCGAATCAGAGCTATCTCTGGGGAGACGCTGCAGGTCGAAATCAATGGTATTGGTCGCACGTACCGTCTTCTGCCCCCTGAGAATGCCTGGGTGATGATGCCATTCAACCTTGAGAGGCTTGGACAAAGCCCGCCCTACAATATCGCTGCTCCGCTACCACGGTAGCCTTTGCAGGCGGACGGCCTTCCGTTGGCTACTGCACATTAAAAGTGCACACGCCGACGTATTGCAGGTCAATGTGCTGGAAGATGATTTGATAAAACGGGTTTGGGTTTTGGTACGCTGTGTGTAGGAACTCGTCCAGGAGACGCATGGGACTCATCATTCCCACCTTCCTAGACCACACACACTCGGTCGGCCGCGATAGGCGCTGCGCCGCTCCGCATTACAAGAAAAGCGCCCATCGAGCCAATCATAGACACGGCCCCTGACGTCTTGGATCCTCCAGGAGACACGCTCCTGCCCTCCCTGCACTCGGTCTCCAAGGTGCCCGAGACAGCCTTCGGCGACTCCCACACTGCTGCAGGGGGGGATAGGGCACGGAGCGACCCGTTGACGGGCATCCGGCTGCAAGACACAGCGCTGGCAGCTGGGGCTACCGAGTCTCTGCCGACGCGGGAGCGCACGCGTAGTGCGACGTAATTCATCCTTCTAGAAATCTTCTCCCCGGGCCGCGGATCTGGCTCCATCTCCCAGTCTCGCTAGCCGCAATGAGCCTTGCTGCTGGCTTTGCACCTGCATCCCCTAGGACCAGCAGACCATACAGATGATCTCATAACTCAGTAACCGCGTCCTTTCGAATTCGCTCCAACCCTGTGGCGCCACTCAGGCCAAGCAGACCTCATGCTAGACCTCTCTCAGCACCAGACGGGGCCAGATCCAGCGCCTCCTGCAGAACGGAAGCGTCAATAAGCACCGCCAGCTCCTCAGCCGACATGGCCTTCCTGCCCTGCAACTTCGCAATCCACCGCTCCTCCTCGACCAAGACATCAAGCAGATCCGGCGGGAGCGTCACGTCCCAATCATGTCGACCCCAAACCCCCTCCAGTACCTCGGGATCCAGCCCCGCGATCCTGGCCACCCGCAGTATCACAGCGCCTGGATCCTCCCGAAACAGCCGCTGAGCCTGATAAATCGCCCGCACGAACGCCGCAATCTCAGCCCTCTTCGCCGGATCAGCCAGCTTCTCAGCCGTGGTGTGAATGCTGTACAGCTCCCTATAGGCGCGCCGGTCGCGGAACTCGATCGCGCCGTCCGCGCCTCCCAGCCGCCGGACCGCCAACTCCTGCGTCGGCTCCCACACGCCCACGGCGTCGACCTCCCCCTCGCCGAGCATGTGCGGCAGCGACCCCGGTCCGCACGGCTCGATGTTGCACGTCGTCCCGTTCACGATGGCGTACTCGGACTCGAGCACGCCCGCGCCCGCGAGGAGCTTCTCGATGAAGTACTGGCCGGACGTGTTGACGAAAGTGCCGATCTTCTTGCCGCGTAGGTCGGATAGGCTGGCCACGCCGCTCTTCCTGCTCGCGACGAGACGGTAGGCCACCTCGACGATGGTGTAGATGATGCGCAGGTTGCGGTTGGTGGGGAATGCGCGCAGCGCCTGTGTCTGCGCGTTGCCGGCCAGGTCGATGGTGTTGTTGGTCATCATGGAGGGGACGCCCGAGTTGACGATGACTGGTGATGGCTCGCCCGTCCGGAAGTCCTCGAGCGCGATCTGCTGCGGCGTGTGCTCTATTGTGTTGCGGTAGCTTGCAATCAATAGAGAAGATACAGAAACGTCGGGGAGGAGCAAGATCACGCCGGCAACGGCAGCAGCGGAAAGTGTGACGGACTTCATGTTGGCTCCGGAGTTGCTTCATCAAGGGAGGTACGGCCAACGTGAATACCCGTTGCGCAGGCAGAAGAATCACTGAAACCATAGGTCATAGAAACAGACCTTTTGGCCTTGGAGGACCTCACCAAATCTTCAAAATCGCTCCCAATACCGAAGACTAGGGTCGCTAGGCAGTCTTCCCCACGGAGACACGGCTCGACTAATTTGAAGGTAATACATTGTGGATTGTGCCTGTTTGTCGGGCGTCATCACGCTTACCCTTGGCAGCAGATGTCGGGGGACCATATTGTGCATGAAAGGAGAGAAAGAGGATGCGAGAGAGAAAAGAGAAAGGGAGCGCTCGAAGCTTATGCCCAGCTCGGGGCGATCCCGAGAATGAGGCCACCGGTACCTCATGCAGTGATGCATGCGACAATGACTTCGAAGTCGGAGGTGCTGACAGCTATCGACGCGGTTTGCGGGGTCAGTTGTGCTGGCCTTGTGCTCGCCGACCCGGGCGATCAAAGTGGCTAGAAGAGCAAATCAGCAGCACTAGTCATCAGTCAGCAGAACAAGAGAGCCCGAGTGACATAGAGGGCAAAAGAGAAATGGATAAACATCCGACCCAAACGGGAGGGGCGCGACTCGTGAAACCAAATCCAAAAAAAGAGCTTTTTTCGGTTTTGGAAGGCCTCGCGGTCTTGATAGGTGAGGAAAGCGGGTGCGATGCTGACAGGAGGTGGTGAGAGGCCGACTAAGGATAGAGCAGTTGAGAACAAGCTGAGCCGGCAAGCAGGCTCGCGTGGACTGTCCCAATGATACTTATTATTTGCACGTGGGCATACTCCTGTTGCTCTCCAGTTTAGATGACTGTCGCGGCTTGTTTGCCATATTGGAGAGAGAACACAAAAAGAAACGGAAAGAAAAAGATTTGCCTTCACACGGGATCGAACCGTGGACCTCGGCATTGATTGTAATCTTTCTTTCTTACGAGTGCCGCGCTCTACCACTGAGCTATAAAGGCCAATTGGATGTGAGAGTTTAACAGTAACGAAGTTTATTAAAGGAGGGACTCCAACACGTGCTGAAGGGTCATGTCATCTGTGCCCATGCAAGTCCCTGAAAATCGACTCAGGGGCCCGCCCACGCCTAGCAGCATCTTTTCAAAATACCTAAGTACAGAACTCATCTTGTCTCTCCGCACCTTTTCAACCATTCTTGTGATTCCTCATGGTACTCCGTCCATAGGCAGGCACCTACGTCCAAGGTCCGAAAAGGAAGGGACAAGTAGCTGTGAGGACGCAATTCAAGGAAGGCGTTTCAGTAGGTGCGTGCGGGGTCGAGGAACGGAGCCGCTGATCACGCTGAAAATCCCAACGAACCTACATGGGAGCCAGACGTGTCAACCTTAAATGAAGTCGGCAGCCAGAAAGTATGATGGGGAAAAAACGTACAGAAGGATGCTGGGCTACCCTATACAAAAGAAAACTATTGTGTGGACTGAATCGTTGGTTGATTGACGATGTTATAGCCAGGAAATGCAATTGTAAGCGGAAGTCACAGTCTCCGACTCACGAAGGACAGAATCGCCAACACGGTCGCGGTCGAGTCGGGTGCGGTCTCGTGAGACTAGCATCATTTTTGCTACCGACCTTACGTCCTACGACTCTCCTTTGACGTAAGGCGTCATAACATCTTTCTCTATGTAGAACGTAAATCGCCCTACGGCCCAGAAGAACGGGTACGATCCGAAACGGGGAGATACCATGCAGCCGACGATCGGAACCCGCCCACATGGCTGCACGGCAACAGAACGGAGATGCCGGATGTGGCAACCGGCTCCGCCCGTCCCCTCCGACCGGTCGTCTATACCAAGTCCCGTTTCCCTCTCTCCTCTTACCAACGTCTCGGCAGTCTGACCTCCCCCCTTCTCCCCCTCTCTCGCCACTACACGGTGCAAGCTATCATCCCTCGACCACTCCGGAATCTCGCCATCAGCACGACGCTATATGACACCACACCCCGTGTACACCGCTGATCAGACCATCGACTATCGTCTCATCTGAGCAATCCTCATCATTATGGCAACCATAACATTAACCGAGCTGGCCCCACAACCAGCGATGTCCCTCATGGAGGAGCAATTGCCTCCCCAGTTGGACAGCAAAAGCGTAGCCCGGATCGCTGCCCATCCCGCCGGTCGAGAGTCGCCGACAGTATCGCCAGCTTCGCGGCCGCCAGAGGGACGCACCTTCGATGTGGCGCCGTCCAACATGCTCAGTCGGGCCTCTAGACACGGAGTGACGGCGCTGATCATCTTTGCCAATCTCGTGCAGGTGAGAGAGAGAGACTTTGTGGAGGACCGCCCTGTTGATAAACATACCATGTGTTCGATGTCCCTAACACGAAGTTCCGAAACAGTTCGGTTCAAACTTCCTAACCATCAACGGCGGCTTCTACTTCACCAAAGAGCTCGGCCGGGTCCCGGCCCCTGGCCAGTCTAACTGGATGGCGGCAGGATACCCGTGAGTTCTCCATCTCTCGCCTGTGGCACCTTCCACCGAGTGACCGGACCACCATCCCTACCACCCTCCCTACCGCCCGCCCACCACCACCACCAAACCCCGAAGGCCGCACCACGACTAATTACTGATGACTGACCCACCCCACTCTCCTCCATCAACGAAACTCCTCACGAAATAGCCTCACGCAAAGCACCTTCGTCCTCATCAGCGGCCGTCTCGGCGCCGTCTACGGCCACCAGCGCATCCTCCTCGCAGGCGGCGCCATCCTGGCCGCGTTCTCGCTCGCCAACGCGTTCTGCACGACGAGCTTCGAGGCCTTCGTCGCCGTGCGCGCCCTCACCGGCATCGGCGGCGGGCTGATCATGCCCAACGCCGTGGCAATGATCACCATCATGGTGCCGCCCGGCCAGGCGCGTAACGTGTGTCTCGGCTTCTTCGGCGCGTCTGCTCCCGTCGGCGGCTGGCTGGGCGCCATAGTCGTCGGGGTATTCACCAAGTATACGGAGTGGAAGTGGTTGTTTATCTTCATGTGAGGCTACCTAGGCTTGCTTGATTGCAAGACACCCTACCCCACCCCCACCCATCCGTCGTGCCACTCCGCGATCTCAATTTCACCGCTGTGTTGCTGCTGCTGGTGACGCTAACCCTGAGTCAGGGCCGGACTCATCACTGTCATCTTTGCCGCGCTGTTCTTTGTTCTTCCCAAGGAGAGGCCGGTGGACAAGGACGGTAAGATCGACTACTTCGGAGCGTTCCTTGGTCTCGGCAGCCTGCTCCTCTTCAACTTTGTCTGGAAGTGAGTGATGATGCCAAACTATCCCTCCCGCCGACCTGAACGAAATACTACTATCGTATGCACAATGATACTTACACACTTCGGTTGTCTCGTTTCTCCACAATTTAGCCAAGCACCGTCCGTCGGATGGGCCGCCCCATCAGAGATCGCCTGCCTCGTCGTCTCGGTCGTCATGTTCGTCGCCTTCCTCCTCTGGGAGAGCAAGGTAGCCGCCGACCCCATCATGCCGCTCAGCATCTTCCGCGGCCCGACCTTCGGCGCGCTCATATTCGTCGTGCTGGTGACGTACATGTCGTTCGGAATCTCGCAGTGGTACATGATCGCGTGGCAGCAGCTGCTGCGTGGCTGGAGCGTGATGGACCTAGCCATCGGATGGCTCCCCTTCGTGCCCGGCGCCACGCTGGCCGTGTTCCTCGCAGCGTGGTTGATCCCGCGGATGCCCGCGCAGTACATCATGGCGATCGGTATCAGCCTGTCGGGCATCTCGAACGTGCTCTTGGGCACGATGCCGGTGCAGCAGAACTACTGGGCGCAGACCTTCCCGGCTATCGTGCTGGGGAGCGCGTGCCCGGATTTCGTGTACGTGGCGGCCCAGATCATCGCTAGCAACAGCGTTGGGCGTCGCCAGCAGGGCGTGGCGGGCAGCCTTGTAGGCACGCTCAATCTCTATGGTGTCAGCTTGGGACTAGGATTCGCGGGAACCATGGAGATCGAGATATCCAAGAGCGAGGCCGCCCAGCACGACGAGGTCCTGGGGTATAGGGCTGCATTGTGGTTCGGGTTTGCTCTTGCCGCCGCAGCGCTCGCTCTCGATTTCGCGTTTGTCAGGATGCCCAAGGACGAGAGGGAGGGCTGGGCTGATGAGTCTGACGAGGACCAACCCGCCCAGAGCCCTCCTGTCGGGACGGCGACCGGCGTTGACGTAGGACACACAGCATGATTCATCAAGGAAAAGGGGGAGGGCATGGCTTTGAAAGCGCAAATTGCCAGAAGGGAAAAGGGGGGGAAGTGATCCAGCGACCGCAATGCAAACGAACGTGATGACTTGATGTGCGGACTGAGCCGAACGATTCGAAACGATGATCCATAAAGAATGCTCAAATCTAATGTCGTACCCCTTTCATCTTCGACCACCCACCAACGTCCTCACGCAACTCTCACTCAAACTCCCTCCACTTCAGCTGTACGCCAAAAGCGTAGCGTATCAACAGATCCTGCAGCACCAGTTCTCCCTCCCAATAAACCCGATCAACCCAACGCCGCCAGCTCTTCTCGCCACTACCATGAGGCGGACGCCAGAGAAAGGTAGAAAGGACACCTCCAAACGGATCAAAAGGTCTCACTTTGAGAGAATTGCCACCATCTCCAATGGACGTCCATCTGAATCACACGGTAGAGGCAATGCTTCAACCCCCTATCCGAGAGGACAGGTTTGACCCTCCTCACCGCCATCACCGCGGACCGCAGCCGCAAAACCCAACCGCAATCGTCGCCACCATCGCCATCACCATCGCAATACCCATTGCGAGCACCATCGCCGTCACAACCACCACCCCCTCAAGCCCACGCGCCAACAAGACTCATGCTAGCAGCCCCAAAGAAGACCAGGAAGCAAGCGCCGACGCGACGTCTCCCGCGCAGGACGCGCCAGCTCTCGTCGCTGAGGAAGTCCTCGGACAGCAGCTCG
Source organism: Ophioceras dolichostomum (assembly GCA_003049485.1). NCBI lineage: Eukaryota > Fungi > Ascomycota > Sordariomycetes > Magnaporthales > Ophioceraceae > Ophioceras > Ophioceras dolichostomum. The sequence goes on from PYST01000194.1 coordinate 19,146, forward strand.
ACGAGCGAGGCGAAGACGAGGAGGCCGGACGAGATGGCATTCATGGTGCCGACGAGGACGAGGCCGAACTCTGACTCCGGGTTGTACAGCGTGTGCGTCGCTAGACCGATCGCTTGGCCGATGGGCGTTCTGGGAGGGAAAGAAGAAGAATCGTGAGCAGAGAGAAAGAGAGGTCAACAACGAGACGCGGCCTACAGAGACAAAGAAAGGCCACGTGATCGAGTAAAGAAAAAGAAGACGAAGAACAGAACTTACGTGCATCCGTACGCCAAAGACATCATCCAAGGCTGCCACGACCCCTCCGGCCACGCGATGGCGGCGATCCGCGACCCCAGCGCCAAGCCCTCAAACATCTGGTGGAAAGCCACGGCGACCAGGAAGATGACGAACTCCCTCCCGATCGACACGCTCAGCGTCATGCCGATAAACACGCTGTGGAACAGGATGCCGACCTCGAGCATCATGCACTGCAGGATGTCCTTCTGGTGTTGCTGCGCCGGTGTGAGCAGGTGGTGGTGGTGGTGCATGTGATGTTGATTCATCACGTGGGCTTGCGTGCCGGTCGCCATCTCTTCGTCGACGACGTGTCTCTTCTCAGGAGAGGCGCCGTCTAACTGTCCCGCAAGTCTATGATCGGTGGGAACCTGTGTGGCGGTGACGACGCTTTCAGCACGGATCGCGTCCGCGGTGGTCGCAGTTCTCGTGCCCGTGCCCGTGCCCGTGCCCGTGCCTATGCCGCCGTCCTCTCCGCTGCCATGGCAGCTACGCCGACTACGGACGAGCGACAGCCGCCGGCCCAGACTCTCGGAGTTACCCAGAGGTGCCAGCTCCGGCGGAGGCGACGACGCGTCCATGACGCCCTGGCTCTGCGAGTACGAGTCTGACGCAGTCATGCCCGTGTCGCCGCTGCCGCTGCCTCCTGCTCCCGCCCGAGCAGCAGCCGCTGTGGCGGTCGACAAGCACCTCGCCGCTACAGGCAGCGCCCCACCAATAAACGGCAGATTCGCGCTGCCCATGCATCCGCCACCACTAGTAATAGCAGCAACAGCGGCGTCCCCCTTCCCATCCCCATCGCCGCCACCGCGAGGCATCATATGCCTAGCAGGCTGCAGCACCATCTCGATGACCGTCACGAAGAACACGCCCGCGAGCGCGATCGCGCCCGGCATGGCGGGGTAGTCGTCGACCCAGAAGCTGGAGAGGCAGTCGTTGCCCAGGAGGGTGAAGGCTGTGGGCAGCAGGTGCACGAAGGCCGTGGCCAGCAGGACGCCCGTGCCGAAGTGGCGCACGGCGAAGAAGAACGGGGCGGGGATGCGCAGGCGCGGGAAGCGGGTCGCGATCAGGGGGAAGGCGGCGGCGGCGAAGGAGACGGTGAGGATGATGAGCAGCGCGCCGACGTGCAGGGGCGTGTTGTACTCTGAGGAGGAGACGCCTTCGGTTGAGCAGGTGGAGCGGCGGGAGAGTAGGCGGGCCCTGCCTGAGCCCGTGGTGGTGTCGGTGCCTGTGCCGGAGGAAGAGCCGCCGGGGACATGGTGGTGAGTGGTATCATGGTAAGTAGTGGTGGCGGCGGCTTCCATCGGCGAGGGCGAGCTGACAAGAAGATGGTGCACTAACGAACAGAGGAGTGATGAGCACAGGTCCGGTCAAGTCAGTCCCCTGATGCTTGAAGTGATGCCTAGCCAGCCAGCGCGCCGGTAGAGCCCACCCGGACCAGAGCCGAGGGAAAGGCAAACTTGAAATCAAGAAGGGAGCTAGGATAGGAGAGACGCTAGGGAGGGTGGCTTCGGTTAGGTAGGTACTCACGTTCATGATTGTTGTGATGGTGATGAGACGCAAAGACGACGTTGAGGTAGTGATGCAGGCTAGACAGCAGAGCCGCGCAGCACACGACCGAGGCGATCCACCGCGTCCAGGCCCAAAATACCGGGAGCGACGAACCACAATGGGTCGAGGTGGTGGGTGTAGTGGTGGTGTTTCGAAGTGGTTGGCCTTCACCGCCAATCACTCCCTTCTTCGCCTGGGGATGGGGTCCTGCAAGAAAGATGTTGTCAGGAATCGGCTGAGAAATGGAACACTTCTGGTTGGGCAATTCCTATCCTGCATTGGGTGGAGAGAGGGGGGAGGGAGCAGAAAGAAGAAGAGCAGGTGGGTGAGGCATACCAAAGGACCGCCATCCCCCAGCGGAGACGGAGCCGTCCGGCTGGGGCGGCGGCACGGTGAGGAAGTCCTTCTCATGCGGCCCACCAACTCCTCCATCCGCCCCGCTACCACCGCCGGCGCTGCCCTTTCGGCGCGTGCGGGCGTTGGCGATGCCGTTCAGGTCCTGGCACGTAGTCAGGTCGGCGGCCAGAAACGGAGGGTTCTGGTTCCACGTCGGGTGCGCCTCTGTGACGTCGTCGGTGCGGGAAGGGCAATTCATGTTGATGGCTAGCCTTCCTTGTTCTGTTCTGTTGTTCTGTTCTCGCCGTGCGCGGCTAGCTCTATGCTGCTCTTATGAAGCCGGTTCCGCTCTGTGTGCTTTGGTGGAGGTGGAGCAAGAAAACGGCGAAACACCAAGTCGTGCTGTTTTCCCTAGTTTCTATTTCCCGAGATCCTAGAGCCGGGATAAGTGAATGTGTCCTTGCCTTCTTCGGTGAGCAAGGAGAGGAAACGTGATGCGGAAAAGAGATGAAGATGTGAAAAACTGCTAGTAGTTTGGCTCTGGGGAGAAAAGACAATTAGAGCGATGGTTTCGATGAAAGGAGCGAGTGAATGCCATCTTCTTGCTCGTCATCCCCATTCGGCGTCCTCCCTCCACTGCCACAGGCCCGGTGCTTCTACCAAGGACTTGGCGAAAGGGGCGGTCAAACACATCCGACGTAACAAGGGCGTTGTCCTACCAAGGCCTTGGAATCGGAGCATCCCGGCATCCCAGTAAAAAAAAAGGACAAACGGACCCAGAATGTTCTTGCCATCTTGCCCAGGGCATGGCAGCCACGGCCGAGACTGTGCGGTTTCTCGGATGTGGGTGCCTTGAGTTCCGGACGGGAGGCAGGGAGAACGGAAGGGTTGAAGGCTCGTGGTAAGGAGACTTGATGTCACTCACTACAACAGGCCACTGACGCCACAGTGCATCAATCAGCTCCTCCCGCTGACAACCACGCCTGCTGACTGACAACCACCACGACAAAGTTGGACCCAAACTCACGGCGCTCGCCGACCGCACACGCCAATTCAACGCCAACCAGTCTCCAATTCCTTAGACAAACTTGGCTATAGGTAATATTAGACGGCCCGCAAACATTCACGGGACAAGAATACGAGCAATTGGCCCAAGACCAAGTCGGCGACCAGCGAGCGTTGCTCATCGGAGTGCCTCTCCGACCCTAGCTGCTGTCGTCTAAAAACCCTGACGCCGGGCCCCTTGGCGTTCTTGCTGCCAACCTTGATACCCCGCCCTCTCAACGCCCGGTTTTGCTCTTGCTCCCCTCTCCCGAACCAACCAACCGGAACACGCCAAAAAAGAATTCGCTGACCATGCATGCGTGCGTCCGAAGTCTCATTTAACGGTTGCGTATTTTCTCTTTCGTCTCGATAGGTGAGTGTACGAGGAAATAGACAGACCGGGGACGCCTGTGCCCTGGAGTGAACGGATCGTCCCGTTGCATGTGTTCTCGTCTCATCTCTCTGCCTGTGAACTCACCACTGGTGCTGATGGTGAGCTCACGAGGCGAGAACGGCTTTTCAGCTCGAGCGGGGCACCCCTCCCTCCCTTACTCCAGCAGTGAGAACATCACCTGCATCAGATAGCCCAAGGGTGATGCTTCGAATCAATTCCGAACCAGGCGCGTTCCAATTGCGCCGGCTTTCCTTCATATTAGGGGATATATCTTGTGTGTGAAGTCTATGGCAAGACGTCGGGGGGTGTTTGCTTGCTACCGAAATAAACAGAGCATGAAAACTATGACTGAGGAGAAAATAGCAGGGAAAGCAGTAAGAGAGCGCGGTGCTTGAGATGAGATGAGATGAGACGGTTAGGAAGACAGATTGAAAGAGAGCGTGACGTGCATGGTATCGGTTATCGTCGTTTCGTTTTTGTCCCTCCATGAAAATTCCCTTTCCCTTTGTTTGTACGAATCCCGAATCAGAATTCCCACAGCCCCGTCCCGCCCGTCCAGTGCAGTGGAGTAATAATGATGATGAGAAAAAAAATCACGCTATTGTTAGATTTGAGAGAGAGGGAAAAGGTGCTTGAAAGGCGCGAATGGGAAAAGAGACGAAAAGATAACGAAAAATCAGAGAAAAATAGAAGACGTGGAATATTGTGGATTGTTCGAGAGAATGTTTTGGGGAGGGGGAGGCAGTGAGTGAGAGGTCGGCGAGACGGGTTAGAGAGGTCAAGAGGGAAATCACCCATCATCATCCCACCATCCCATCTCAACGCCTCCTCCCATCCCACCAATCCCCATCCCCATACCCATCCCCATACCCATACCGGTGCCCGGCCCAACAGCACTGATCCTCACCGCCTTCTTCCTCGGCAGCGTCGCCGAAGAAGAAGCACGCTGCATCGCAGCAGCGGCATTGCTGCGATGTTTGTGGTTGTGGTTGTGGTTGTTGCTCATTCCGAAGGAAGGCGACGCCAACCCGCCCACCATCTCCCTGCTGTTCCCACCTTGCCTGACGGCGGCAGCAGCGTCACCAGCAACGTCCTCCGGGCGAGGCGTAGCGGCCGTAACCATCGTCGTCAGCATATCGTCTTCAACCTCGTCGCTAGCAGTAGTAGTAGTAGCGGTGTCGACAGATGAAGAGCCGAGCGTCGGCATCTTACGCCGGGAAGAGGAGATCGAGGACGCCGCCATCGCCGTCCTCCCGTGCTGGTGCGAATGCGGCTGGTGCTGCTGCTGCGCGTGCGGCTGATGGTGATGAAGGAACAGGCTCGATCCCAGCCTGGGAGACTTTCTAGAGTTGCTAGCGGGGGCAGCAGCAGCCAGCTTGGCCGCCGTGGCTACCACCGGACTGCGACTCCTACCCGCGGCATCCACCAGTTTCTCGTGGGCCTGCTCCGGGACCTGGAGCAGGAATGAAGGCGGCGAAGGCGAATGCGAGGAGCTGGTATCGCGATTGCTGGTAGTATCGCGACGACGACCGCGTTGTTCGTGGCCGAGGTCGTCATCGAGAAGATCAAGGTGGTTGTTGTGATTGCTGTTATCAACAACAACTTCTCGTTCCTCTTCTCCCTCTTCTTCGTCAGCCGCTCCATCGCTGTACTCTGCCTCCTCTTCCTCCTCCTCCAGCTCGTTAACGTCGCCGTTGCGGTAGTTAGGGAACTGGGACAGGAAATCGCCCAGATCTGGACTCGGCTCCCTCATCATCGTCGTCATTGTCCGGTGCTGCTGCTGATGGTCCTCCTCAGAGACGTCGAGCGCATCGAGGGCCTCCATGGGCGATCTTGCCGCGCGGAGGGAGGGCGTAGACTTGGACGTGGCGGCGGCAGCAGCAGAGTTGGCGGTGGTGGTCGTTTGGTGGGCCACTGGACGGTCGAGGTACTGCAGCACGCGCTCACGCCGCGCGGCGGCTTCGTCGCTGGCTTCACGCTGACGGCGGCGGCGGCGATCGTGGGTGTGTTGGTCGTCGGATACCATCGAAGATTGGCGCGACCGTTGCTGTTGCTGGAGGACAGATTCGCCACGGTTGCGGCGTTGTTGTGACTCGCGATGGGAGTGGCGGTCCTTGCTCCCCGATGCTGCTTCTGCTGCTACCGCGTTGGGTTGAGGCGATGAAAGGCTTGCGAAGAGGTTTTGTGGAGGCACGGACGACGCCCGCGCTGTCCGTGTCGGGACGGGAGAGGAGGATGAGGAGGAGGAATGCATGCCCGCTGCTGCTACCCCGCGGCCGAGGAGGGTCGCGGACGCGGAGCGGCCCAGAGCTTCCTTCATCACTGCCACTTGAGGGATCTTGTCGGTCTGCGGTGGGACCCGAACTGTATGGTCTTGGGGCTGCTGGTGCTGGTGCTGGCGCTGTGACTGTTGAGGCTGGTAGGATGTCCCCACTACGTTCTGGGTCGCTGCAGCCCCGGAGGTCCTCCGACGCTGAGGTCGGGGGGCCAAAGCCGCGGGCGCCATGGAGTGGGTGCTAGCGGTCGAGCTGCGGCGGTAGTGCGAGAGGGAGCTCTCGCACATGCGCTGGCTCGCGCTGCTGGACGACATGGTCGCGGCGTGCCTACTCGCACTGCCACCACCACCACCACCGTCGCTGCTGCTGGCGCCGTTGTTGAGCCTGTTCAGGCTTCCGCCTGCACCGCCCTCGGAGGCGATACCGCCAGCGATGGCGATGCCAAGCCCCACTCCGGGCGCGGAGGGGAAGGAGTCCAACACGCGCTCGCGCTCCTCCTCTTCGAACTCGGCGATGATAGTCTCCCGCATGCGGGCCCGCTTATGCCTAAGCGCCGCGAGGAGCATCTCCTCCTGGCGCGTGACGGCCATGAAGCGCGCGGCGAGGGCTGAGGCTGACTCGGAGCTGGGTCTGTTAGAGTCTGTTTGAGACGGTGGGGGCTGTAGAGAGGCGCGCTCGGCGGCGGCGATGTTATTGTTCTCCGCGGAAGTTACCGCATGAGGGGTTATGACATCTTCCTCGTCGTTGAGAGCGAGGTCGTCATGTTCGTTGTTGTTGGTGTTGCTGTCGTTGTTGTTGTTGTGATTATTATTATCGTTGCCGGGCATGAAGAGAGAGTTGCCCCGTGAGCGGAGGAAGAAGTCCATCGAGGTCTCCGACAGGGCCGAGACGGATATATGGCTCGACGAGCTAATCCCGCGATCTGGCATATCTGGGCGCTGAAAGTACTGCTGCGAATTAGTCCGAGACTGTGAATGCGACGGCTGGCGCCGCTGCCGCTGCCGCTCCTTCCCGCGTGGTTGAGTCTTCGACTGCGTCTCTGCCGGGATCATGGCAATGGCAATGGCGCGGGACTCGTGGCCTGGAGCACCTGCTAGTGGTGGCGAGACGGTGGCCGGAACATTAGTGCCCTCCAAGGCAGCCAGCGTCGAGGACCTCTTAGACGCCGTCGTGCTGGACGATTTGCTGGACGATTTGAGCTGGAAAGGCAGCTTGGTTTCCAGCCCGATGGACCCGCTGGCGACGCTGTTGATCGTCAGGTCCGACATTCCGGACAGTCGTGAGACGGGGCGCACCGCACGGCCATGCATCGGTAGCGGGGCCGTAATCAGCGAGCTAGTCCGTGGGTTGATCGCCGGCATCACAAGCGACCCTGGTGAGGAAGAATGCGCCGCGGCAGTGCTCTGCGAGGCGGGCGAGGACGCTGATGCGAGTGTTGTAGTGCTGTGATTGGGCCTCCCGCGCTGTTGCTGCTGTTGCTGCTGCTGCTGTTGCTGCTGCTGCTGTTGCTGATGATGATGCCTGCTTGCGGAAGCGCAAACTCCGACCATCTTGGCAATCCGTAGACCAGCTGGTGCTCCAGCCATCGATAAAACATTTGACCTCCTATTTGGCACCGGCGGCAGGGCGTGCGTGGGTGGTGCCCCCGGGCTGTCTTCCGGGATGGAGAAGGACGTCTTCGGCGGCGTGTTGACAAAGTCGTCCTCCGAGTCGGAGGACAGGGATAGGATGCTGTTCTGCTTCAGGTCCATCTCCAGCCCACTCTGCGTGGTGCGCTTAGAGGCCTTTGACGTGCGCGTGTAGCGACTTGATACACTGGCCGAGCAATCCACAGTGGGCGACGTCAGACCCCCGGCGAGGCCACCCACGACTCCCCCGCTGGCCGGGCTGAGCACCGCCGTCAGGGGCGTCACCGGTCCACTGCTTGCGTAACTAGCCGACAGGGAGCTTTTGCTTGTCCCGCGGGCCGTCATTGTCGACGCCGAGTAGGGCGTTAGCAGGCCTTGGCTGGTCGGGGTCGGTCCTGGACTCAGCTGTGATGGACTCAGCGGACTCCTCGTGGCTTCCCTAGGGCTGTCGACGCCGCCAGAGCCGGTCTCGTCACCGTCCTCGTCACATTGGGAATGCTGCTCGTAGTGGCTATACAGACTGTTTAGCGCAGCCCTATTCCTCGCCTGGGCGAGCGACCTGGCGGTGGCTGTGTTGTTATTGTTGCTAGAGGTGCTGTCGCCATGGCCAAGTATAGGGGTTCCAGCGGCGCTAGAGCTGGAATGCGACAACAGGTCACTCAGCTGCTCGCGCGAACTCTTTTTCGCCGCCTTTGACTTCGCAACCGCATTCCTATCCGCACGTCGTTTTATTAGAGGTGGCGCAAAGGCAGGCGAGTCGGCCGAAGCCAAGGGAGACTCGTTAGTCATCAGCCTCTGTCCCTTCGGACCAGTAACCCCGGGAGCCCCTTTCGTCCCTAGCGATAGTGACGAGGCGCTTCCACCCGCGCCCGCGCCACTGCCTCCGTTCTTGGCGGGATTCAGTGACGATCTGACTTTCGGCAAGAGATGAGTTAGGTCAAGCCGCGCCGGCTTTTTGGGGTTCTTCCTCTTGTCCCGGGGCGGAGACGGCATGTTGCCACCCATGTTGCCGCCCATGTTGTCGTACACCGACCCCGGCTGGAGTGGAGGCAACGGTGGCCCCTTCGCCATGGCCGATGCTGAGGTCTGCTGGGAGATGGAGAGTGGCATCTTGGCCTTGTCGTAAAACGAAGCGATGGTTGAGCTCGACTCCCTGCGCCGGATGCTAGACGTGTCTGTAAGGGCATCGTGGAAGTCGGCTACGCCCTGCCTGCCGTGTGGAGTGCGCATATACTTGTCGAGTGTGCGGGGGATGATGCCCGATTCTTCTTCGTCCATGTCACGCCCTTGGTAACTCTGGCTATCCCTCTCCTTCTCCCTCCCCCGCTCGCGGTCGCGACGGCGGGCAGCGGCGGCTTTTTCCTCGGGAAGCCTGTGTAAGCCCTCTTCTACCTCGCTGTGCTCATCCTCGCTGTCTGTTCCCGGTACGGATATGCTGATGGCCGAGGTCGATCGTGCGTCCCAATGGCCCCTTGATGAGTCCACATTGAGGTCTGCAATGCCCAAGATCCTTTGGGCTTTCGTGAGGGCGATGGTGGGCACGGACGGATGTTGCGAGGAAGTCGCCGAAGGTGGTGTTGGTGGTGGTGCGACGGCGGCCTTCTGCCGTCGGCCTGGGAGTGGAAAGCTGAACCGAGGCATTGTTGTCGGCCGAGGGCGGAGGGTACGTCGTCGGCCCGGGTCCGGCTGGACATGGGCTTATAGCCGGCGAGCGACCCCCTTGCAACCAGCCGAAGCTTGGCCGTACGACGGGGCGCACTCCGCCCCAAGGATACCTCTCCGAGACGGATGTTTCTCCCCAGAATTCCCCGGTTACGCCCTCGCGGCGGCGAGGAACAGAGGCTCGCCCGTGCTGAGGCGCCTCACGTCGCTCTCGGGGGGAGCGGCGCAGTGGTGGCACCAGGGCGGCGGCGGCGAAGGGGTTTCGAAGGCGGTGAGGAGTGTGTATTATTAGCCATGTATTGACATCATATGTTGTTGTTGTGGTATATCAGCGACGTCTTTATGTGCGATGGCGGCAATGCGGAAAGGTGAGGAGAAGCTTCGGTGGCCCGTCTGACCTGCTGCTTGCCCGACGTCGTGCGATGTGTCGACTGTCGTGCGTGGTCTTTGATCGTGAAAGGGCTCGAGGGAGGCAAAGGGCACACAGGACTTGGTAGCGTGTCGCGAGCTCGTTCTCAAGGATGGGACCAGAGAAAATCCAGGAAAGGATCGGAGGGAAAGAAGAAAAGATACGAAATATGGAAAGGAGGTATGACGACGACAACGGTCCCCTAGTTACGCCAGCGATGGGCCAGACGAAGAGAAATTTCCCTTTTTCCAGCACGAGCTATCGAAAATAGACGCATGGGCTTCCCGGCGTGGACGTCGCCGACATTAAGAGAAAAGACCATCAGGCGGCCAGTGCTGGGCGCTCTCGCTGGTCGCTGCTGGCTGGTGCTGGCTGGCTGCTGGCTCCTCCTGGCTGGCGACCAGGTCAAGGCGAGGACCACTCTTTCGTATTAGTGCAACAAGCCGGTCTGGGGGTACACAATCTTAAAACCCATCGAGAGAAGGCGGGCGGGTCTCGCGCTCATGTTGGATACGCCTCTCCCGGTCCATTAAGTCACTATGTTAAGAAAGTGTGGGAGGTGGGAGAGCCAGCGCTGGGAATCGGAACTCTGTGGGTATAACAAGCAAGGTATAAGGTCAAAAGGCTGGTCGAGTCGGGAAGCGCGCATGAGTTCGTAGCCGAACGAACACCACAGCGCGACACGGGGCGTGTTGCCCAGAATACCTAGGTACGGATATCAGTTCTCGACACGGACGGGAGCAAAGTGGTAGATAACAGTAGTAAACCCTCTTGAGATCATCCTGCAGGGACATCGGGACCCAGGTCCTGTATGGAGACAATGTCCTCAAAAATGCTGGTGACGGCAATCTCTGCGCCGTGTGCACCAGAGAGAAGAGAACTCGGAGAAGCCAAGCCGTCGGTGTGGTGGCAGGTGGACCCAAACCAAGCCAAAAATCACCGAAAAGAAAACCCATTCCCCCATTGATCCTTCCCTTCCCCCTTTGCTTCCTGTCCAGGAAGGGACTGCCACAGCTGCAAAGAATCGGTGGAATGGATCAGGGATGGATGGTTGGATTGATGGCGTTTGGTTGCAGCAGCGAGCGAAGGAAACCACTGAGATCCACCACATGGCGGGCCTGCCCCTGAAGATTCTCTGCAGGGGTCATCCTGTGGAGCAGGCCCCTGTTGTTCACTGTTCGTGGCCTAGCGCTGCTTTCCAGCGGAAGTGCTAGCAGCAAGCCATCTGAAAGATTCGATGGACCGCAGGCACAAGCCCTGCGCAACAAGCTCGCACCAAGCATCATTATCGTCTAACGAATAACTATACATTTTTCTTTTTTCTTTTTGTCCTCTCGCGACTTGTACATACTATGATGTCGAACCGGGATCAAAACAGAAGAATGAAAAATTGGGACTCCGGAAATGGCGTCGATTCAGCCGTTGGCTGGAATACTCGGATCGTTTTCGGGGACTCCTTGAAATCGAGCGACTGTCATTAGGAATTTTCACAAGCAATCAAGCAGACTGGCCGCTGACTGCCCGACCAACCGACCTTCATCCGAAATCTGCGATTCTCCCCTGTTCTTCTCCACTCGACCTGAGACGCCACCAAGCCAGAACAACAACACCGTTGTACAGAGAGATACATATAATAAAAACGAGAAGAAAAGGAGAAAAGAAACAACCCCTGGTAAAGCCCCAACCTCCATCGACAAGCTCGCCAATCCATTGATCTCCCATCAGCTCCAGACAGGGTGGGGAGTCGGCCCCCGCTCGAAAGGTGAAGGTTGCATCTGTCGCACAGAAGGACGGACACCAACAACGACTGGACACCCACCCTTGTCGCTCTCTTTGCGAAAGAGAATCTTCAAATTGTTGACACAGGAAAGCTCACTCTAGGAGCAAGAGAAGCTGTCCTTTCGTTTGATTTTTCTTCTTTTTCCTCATCTTCTTGTTCGTCTTCTGCCTATATTCTCCTTTGCGCGAAATGATTTCAATGGAATGCGGGAGGGTAGATGCGGAGAAGGACAGCTAGTGCAAAGCCCCTGGCGCCGTGTCACGGCCAAACGGACTAGCATCAACGCCGTCCCATTCTGACGTGTTACCAAGCAATCTGACGGAAAAGCCGGACTCGAAGCTTCAAGCCAGAGACGAAATCCCAAATCATGTCAAATTACTAGCCCTAGGTAGCCAAGGTGTGCAGGATAGTAGTAGGTAGGTACATGCTTCGTTGTAGAGCCATTGGTGGCCACGGCGCTCCCGCTCGCATGCCCTCTTTGCATTCCAGGCACATGCAATGTACACAGTAGCGGCAGCCGAGGATGGGAAGAGGAACTCACGTCGCGGTTGGCTGGCTCAGGTTTGGGAATTAAAGGGTTCGTGTCTTTTCTTGATCGTAATGGAAGCTCTCCTAACGGCTGGTCTCAATTCTGCCGGCAGACGTTCCTGAAACACTATGGTGGAGGATGCATCCAGATGGGTGTGGATTGATGAAGCGATCTCGCGATGCGGCTCGTTGCAGCTCGGCTCGTCGAGATTTGATTGATCGCGACGCTGTGTGCCCAGATATTTGGAACCTTAACTTACCTCAGCCCGAGCCGAGACAGACACCAGAGAGACAGCTGCCGCCACACGCACTTCAAAATAATACGGACCATTGGACCGACCATCTGTCACTATCGCTATCACTATCGAATTGCCGACAGCCCAGGCTGCTCGATGCTGCTGTGCCTCGTAGCATTTTCGCGTCCTTACGAGCCGGGCCCGGGACACGGAACAAAAGTCAAACCGTCATCATCAACCGCGACAACGAGGCCAGTCCGAGACGCGATCTGTTTGTTTTTGCTTCTCCTTCAACTTCGACAAATTGTTATGATAATCTATATCATACAGTGATTTCTTTTTGGACGCCTGCGCCCCCTTTCTGCTTCCCCTATCTGATGTAAATAACCGAGCGTTGACTTCAACGAACCTGCACCAGAAATAATGATAATATTATCGCCTTCGAGCTCGAGGACTTTCCTCTTCAGGTCAGTCGTGAAGCCACTGGACCAGACAGAACTCGCAGCTCGAGAACGAGACAGGGAGGTCCATGCTTCCCACTCTCGACTCCCAGTATCAGTACCGAATTCGGCAGTTATTGGACGGATGCTGACACTTTCCTGCTTGTGTCACCGCATTTTGAGCTGGAGATATTGCGTCCTACAGACGCATCGACCCTGGGCAACTGCATCTTAACTCTCCCCTGCATCGTAGGTTGTTCGGAATATCCAATTACGGAAGTTTTTGATGAAGATCCTCTTGGGAGAGTAGAAGTGAGTGCGACGAGAAAGAGAGAGAAGTAGCTTTCCTCCAAACGGTCAAGTTGGCTGTACGGACCGTTTTTCTCCCTATCACACCCCCAGACCGAGAAAAGAAACAGACTGCTTGTCGTCTGTCAAGACCAGTGAGCGAAGCGTACCAAGTATGGATAGAGGGTGGTCAACCATCATCAACCATCCTTCTGCGTTCGAGCCTCTTCATCGTCCAGTCAGCCAGCCTTCTTCTGCCGCCATCGCGATCAAAACCATCCCGCCTGTTTTGATCCTTCCTCTCGACCAACTCCCACCTCCCTCCCTCACGGTTCCGTTCACACTTCCGTCAAAGCGGATCTCGACCCGGTACCACTTCGCCCTCTCCCGGGCCTTCTTGGATCGATCGTCCGTCCTGGTTTGTCGAACCCGCCTCTCTCTTTAACGGTTCGCTCGAAAACAGAGGCTTGCATAGGCGTAGTAGTAGATACCATCAGGTCGTTCGTTCATTGAAGGCTGGCGGGGGATGCAGCTCCACGATCCCCGATTTGTATGTTCAAAACCGTCCCAAGTAGACATACTACGTTAGATAGGATAGTTTCTAATCCGGACTGTTGATCCGTGGACTTTGAAGCAATGGTTCACAAGATGCCCCTCACATCGACCTCAAGCTAGCCCCATGGTGATGCACTATCGAATTGCTCTTCCCCAAATCGGCATAGCAGACAAACTACTGTACAACTAGTCCACATCACCCTGGAGGGAATGCTTTTAGGCCATCGATGATGCGGTGTGAAACCCCTCACCATTCACGCCAGGCCAAGCGAGGGATGAGATGCTACTGCTGCCACCTGCAGCAGTCGCACGTCTCTCCCCCTGTTCCATCCCCGCATTCGCGGGCAACGGCGTTGGTGAAGACTGAGGTCAAGGACCGGCTAACGCACTCAGCTCCCGAAATAACGGGACCTGTCACATTGGGATACCCCCCTCGTCGAGGCGTTAGACTTTTGGGTTGGCGTTGAGTCTAAAGGCGCCAGGTAGTCTCGCGATGGATGCCGAGACTCCCACTCGTTGCCCTCCTGACCTCTCCCCTGTGATACCTACCAACATTCGTGCTACCAGGTGCCCATAACTGACGCACGGAAGAAAAAGGAGGTGCTGTAGAGCGAACAGTGCCCCCTAACATCGCAGCTAGCTCAAGATTGACAGCGCCACCACTGCTATCACATCGTCGAGGCCGACCGCGGATGTACCAAGCCTCCAGGCCGTTCTCAAGAGCCCAATCGTCCAGCGCATCTCGCTAGCATTCTCCGCACTGTTTCCTGCAAGGCATTGATTGATTGTCCACAGCCTCCATCCATGCAAGCCCGCTCAACGCGTTCAGCATTCAAGACTGGCCGACTTACTTCCCGTCTCTCTCACACAAGCAAACCCAAACCCAAAATCGGGAGCTGCCGGTTTAAGAGATTTACCCGTTTGCATCATCGGCGGTTCATCGATGTGTTTAAACACCCACCGTGAAGGTTGGTTCAATGCCGTTCGGTATTTTGATCAACCAAGATCCCACCCCTTGCTTGCTGCTTGTGGAGGGCTTGCAAAAAGCCACCGCCAGCCCAGCTCCAGCCCAGCACCAGCAGCACCAGCGCCAGTGCCATGTCCGGCATGCTGTCAGGTGGAGAACGGGCCCCTATATCAGCGATGGATTATTGCCTGGGCAGGCTCCAGGGCTGCTGACACCCTCGACAACATGAATTGACCTTTTCCAACCTCCACGACCACCAGCAGCCAGCACAGAGAAAACACCGCGATGATTGCGCTCGAGCCCTATCTTCTTCATTTCTTCTCGTTAATGCGATCAATATTGCTGTCCGCACACACACGTTTTACTTCTCTTCTTTTTTTTTCCTCTAATAGGTCTCAGATATGAGAATATGCCTCCGGCCTCTCCGACACCGTCACCGTCACCGTCATCACTCTCATCGTCACCTCTACTTCCCACCAACCTGCCTGTGCTCACCCCTCCATCTCTCTCCCCCTCATTTCAACCCCGCCCTGTGGTGCCTCAGTAGAGTCGCAGAAGCATCCACCATGCATTGAATGCAGCTCATCGCTTCACCGAAACTTTGGGAACCTTGGGTCACTTGCTCAACCCCTCCCCGAGCATCCCGGTGGACGATCTGCACATTTCTGTTTCTCGCTGCGACGTCGCTTAAAGATGGGTGGTTCATTTTTACGCCTTTTTTGTTCTGGTGTTCGTCCCGCCCTCCTCTCCCTCCTCTACTCACCAGACTTGCACTGTTCGACCAGCCAGCCACCCGCCTATGTACTGCTGGCAAAGATTAAAGGTCTCCGAACGACCAGCATGTCGTAGACTTGTAAGAACCTACACAGCACGTCCGTAGGGCTTGCCAAAGCGGTTCCCGTATTCCGCATTCCTTTCGTTATGCACGTAAACAGTGAACCACAAACCGACCCTCATCTATCGAGGTAGGGGTGGAGGTTTCGGCATGATATTTTGAGGGCATCTCTCACCCGTCCTAAATGTGGGTGTTTTGACTGCACAAACTCTAAAGAGGAGCAAACAGAACCAACCCCCACTACCCCTGCATCAACGTCCGCACACTACAATGGCCCGTTCGCAATGTTGCAGGACACGCGCCTCGTCGCCAATGATCGCAGTGATCATCCAGCAGCTTGCCTGTATAGCAGGAGGCGCAGGCCGATGATGATGCCACAGAAGCGAGCCGATGCAGGACCGCCCTGCACCCAGAGCTGCACCGCACCCAGAGCCGTTGGGGATTGCTTCAACCCGCAAACAGCAGGCAGCTCGCAAACGAGTACAGTTGACAAACCCCAAGGCGTAACAGGCAACAGGCATCTTAGGTAGGTACATATAGAAGAAGCCGTTTCCACACCGAAAGCAGCCGGGGAAGACCAACCGGAGTGGGGCCGTGCCGGCCCGTCGTTGCTGCCACTGGAATCCTCTGAAGAGAGCAACAGCGACGCTCATCATGTGGTTTCTGTCCCACACCCACGACTCTCCTACTCTGCTTGCAGTATTGACCCATTCGATATTGGATCGCGACTGGCGGGCAAGCCCCCGTCACCGTCGCACCGTGAAAGTGGTTCCATCAACCCATCAACCCCTCCCTCCCCAATTCCCCAACCTAGGGCAGTCAGTTCATCGGTGGAGTTCTTATCTTCGAACAGACTTCAGGGCCACGTTCATCACCTTTCAAACATCGGCAGCCCGCTTGGCTAAGCGATACAGTGTCTCATTAGTGATGAGAATGAGAGATCATCAGTTCGGTTCAGATAGTAGTGGGTAACGTGGAAAGGCAACCCTAAGATTATGTGGCCGCTCTGGAACAAGACTGGACTCGCCTGGAGGCCTGTGTCTCCTCTCCGCTAGAGTGACAAGCAATCATGTAAAACCAAGCCAGCGAGCGAGCAGGTGTGAAGCTCCAACCCTTGCTACCAGGAAAAAAAAACCTACCCGTGAAGGGAAGAGGGAGTAGATCCAAGGTCGTCGAGCCCTCGCCCGCCCGCCCTTCCACGGCTCGGACTGCAACAGCGGGGTGCCTCTTCCCTCAGTTCCCCTCTCGTCCTCTCTTCCTCGCGACATATTTTTTTGGTTGTGGTCACGGCGCAGCAAGCGCAGGAGATCAATGCGCCTGCCTTGCATTGCTTCTTGCTCCTCGATACCTTTCAGAACGAAACGGCTACCGCCGATCATTTTTCTCTGGTCGTCGGGGAGTTAAGTCGTCATCCTCGTCAATCATCAACCCACCCCCATTACTATCAACACCACTGGACGGACCGTGTCGCATTGTCAACCGATTCGTTGTCCGAACGCAGCACCCCCTCTACCGTATGCAGTCTCAGTCTCACACACCATTTCCCCTCCTTCTAATCGTGCTTCACCCTCAACAGTCGCCGTACTGTTCACCTACCAGCTGGTTAGCTTACACACATAAAGTTATCGGACTGCTTTGCCCCGCCGCCGCTAATGCCGTCTAGTTCATTCCGTCCCTCTCCGTCCATGCGTCAAAGCTCCATCCCTAAAAGAGAGCTATGACCTCTGCTGTGTGACGGGTATCCCGTGGACCTGCTTCTTCGTGCATTGCAGTTAGTGCGTTGGCGAATATGATATCACTTCCCAATTATACATGAGTTTTTTTTCTAGTGTGGATGCGGCGGTGTGCTTGCTTGCTTTCTTTTCCCTCACCTTGGCCGAAATAGGAGAGAGAAGAAAAAAAAACCTTATCTTCATGCGTCCCGGAAGCGGCTGCTTGCGTCTTTGCTGCAAGGAACAGGGAGGGAAGGAGGGAGGAATTGGGTTTGTGATGGCTCTCGGACCTTGTCGCTCGGATTTTGACTGGAATTCTTTGGCCAATATTGCTATCCTTCTGACCTGAACTAATCCATAGGTAGGTATAACATGGTCACTAAAGAGAGGCTAGGGGTGGATGGATACAGAAGATGTATTCAGGGGCTTTCTATTGACGAGCAGCAGGGCTAAGGCTAAAACGTTCATTCCATTGTGACCCGTGCACTAGCTTCGTTGCGAAAGGGGTCAAAGGGGAGAGATGATGCTCGCTGTGAGAATTGATGCGGTTCGTAATATGTGGAGGCTGCGGTCGGTCGGCGTTGATCTGGTATCGCGAGCTGAATTGGCTCAGGCCATACCGCTGGGGATGGGTGGGAGGGAGTCAACGGCACTAGTGGTATGCCACGATGGAAGGGATACACGGACCTGCGTAGCCGCTTGCTTCCATCATGTTCTATGTACATCCATCTAGGTATAGGTCTAAATGACAGACAACTTTCTATCTGCTACCTTTCTATGTAGGCAGGCACCTCTCAAATCTACATTGGTCATTCGTTCGGCCGACTCTCAGCACAGCACAGCATCATTCATGACCACAACTACAACCTCCCCGAGCCTCCCTCCCCTTCTCAAGCCTTAGCGCACTCGATAATAGCCATCGGCGTCTCCTTCGCACGCGACACGCTCACGATCCTGAGCCCCGCGGCGGCGATGACGTCCTCGAAGTCATGCATCGTGCGCTCCTTGCCGGCGCAGGTCAGGATCATCATGTCCATCATGGCCGTCATATAGTGGGGCGGGTTGCCGGCCACGTCCTCGGCGATCAGGATGCGGCTGTCGTCGGACGCGGCCGAGACGACGCGCTTCAGGATCTCGACCGCGAGCGTGTCGGAGTAGTCGTGCAGGATGCGACGGAGCCAGTAGACCAGGCCGCCTGTGTTGTTGTTGTGTTGTGTCGAGGTCGATATCTTGTCAGTTTCTGCAGAGCTTCTGTGTATCTCACTCATCGATGTAGGTCGAGATGGGGGAGGAGGAGGAGGGTTATGATGGTGACGATGAATGACGATGCTGATACTCACCCTTGTGCGGCTCCTCCTTGGTGAAGTCCAGCCCAGTCATCTGGCACCCCTCGAGCTCCTTAGGCGGCGCCTTCTTCAGGTCCTCGATGATGTGGTACTGGTCCTGCAGCATGAAGCGGCTGAGCGGGATGCCTGGGTTCTCGCCGTGGATGGCCGTGACGCAGTGTCCCGTGCCGCCGCCGACGTCGACGAACAGCACCCTCTCTGGGTCGAAGGCAGGGTCCTTGGCCTTCTCGACCACCCATCCGAAGTTGTAGATGCCCGTGATGGGCATGCGCGCCATGGAGGGCGCGATGGCGCGCATGAAGGCCACGATCTGGTCCGGGTTGCGCTCCAGGTGGCCCCAGAACGTGAGCTCGGGCGTGCCGTACGCGTAAGTCACGGGGATGTGGTTCTGCGCCTCGGGCTCCTTGTGGCCGTACTTGTCGAAGTACTCGAGCAGCATGCCGTAGGCGCGGAACGCGAGGTTGTACCTGTGTGTCTGCATTAGCCGCATGCATGCAAGGGCCTGCCGGTCGGTGTCTGCTTGCGGCCCGCCTGTCCGCTCCCGCTACCTTGGATCGGTCGTAGTTCCGTCGTTGCATAAGGGGAGGGGGGAACAGTGCAACTCACATGGTCTTGTGGAAGTCACTCCCGTGCTCCGACTCGAGGAAGATAAGCGACTTAGGCGTATGCAACACGCGTTCCTCGCCTTCTTGCTTCAACACGCCCATGGACACCATCATCCACGCGACCCTCCCTGCATTCGCACAGTCTTAGTTAGCGTGTGCGTTACGTCAATGGGCACGGGCGTATCAGGTCATCGTCTTTGGTGACGCCCCCAGATATGTCCTCCTCTTCAAGGACAACGAGTTTTGCTGATCTTACTCAGGAGCGCAAGCTGGATGCCGACCTTCTCGGACAGCTCCTTGTACGTGATGCTGCTTCCATCAGTGGGCATGGCGTCGAAGGCCTTCCACTTCTGGAACAGTCGGATGGCCGTGATCAGCGATATGGAGGACAGCGAGTCTATCCACTGAGTCGAGGGGTCCCGCAGCAGCGCTACGGCAGCCTGCGCCGTGTCCAGAGCCCCGTACTTGAGCTGCTGAGCCTGGACAGGATCACCACCGCCCGCGGCATCGGTGGCGCTCCGGAGGTCCTTTGCCTGCTGGACGAGCTTGGCCGCAACGGCCTCCAGTTCGGCCGCCGTGGCACTGAGATCTTCGGCCCCCGGCATAATTTAGACTTTCTTCTCTCCTCCAACAACTGGCGGGCGGACGCGGGGCAAGTGGGGCCGCTATCGGTCGCTGCACTTTGTTCTTTCTTTCTTTCCGCGGGGTTTCCGGGCTTCCACGTGGGAAGCTTCCCAGGATCTCGGAAACGAATGAAGGAAAGTAGGTAGAGGGGGGTGGTTATCTCGAACTAGGAAAGGATTTTCGCAAATGCGGACGGGGGTATTTGGTCATTTATTGCTCGGTGGGAGAGAAATAGGGGTTTTCCGTTCACAGCAACGAAATGGGGAGACTTTCCCACCCAACTGGAGTCGAAACATCAGTCCCGCCGGAGCGGTCTGGAGGTGCCCCTGTCGTTCCTGCGAGCGCTCGCTGTGCTGCAACGCTATGCCGGATTGATACAGAAATGGCACCAGGAATCAACGGCCTGCCGTTAAGGCTTGGCAGGATGTTCGTATCTTCTCTTTACAAATTGTGGTATCCGCTCATTTTCGCAGCTATCTGTACCTCGGTGGTATTGGCAGAAGACGAGAACTGCACCCTGAGGCATTCGCGTCGAGGTACCTGCCTGATGTGCTCTGTTTGGTGGTGGGGTTTGTTCTTGGGAGCTGCGGGGACGGGCTCGGAGCTCGTCCGGGACGCCGGCGAAGAGCCCCTGGCTTGGATTCCGGCGGGACCACCGGCGTTCGCCGTAATGTTCTGACTCCGACCTGCCTTGCGCACCTGGGCCGGAAAACGTGCTTTATTTTTGACCCAATTTAAGGGAAGGCCTTTTTTGAACAGAACGATCTAAGACAGAAAATATCCTCTCCCTTCGCCTTGGGTCCAATTGCCAACTTCAATCTCGCACCATTTTTTAAACGACTTTTGGGGAACACAGTGCCACGATGCCGATACCATGAATTCCGTCCCTTCTCGACGCCTCTTTTGTTCTGCTCTCACTGTTGCCTCCAACCCACATCGCTCTAGTCGCCTATCCCAAAACCCTCGCCTTGTGCTGCGTCCTGTAGTGTCGGCGAAGACTGTCCCATGTCCTGTACTCGTTCGGGCAGGAGTCGCACTGGTACATCTCGTTGCTCCCGTGCGCATCCCTGATGTGTCGCTGGAGGCTTCCCTGGCTCTTGTATGACCGCGAGCAGGAGCTGCAGGCGAACCGGGCAGACGGCGAGTCCGTGCTGGGTCCAGGTGAGATATCTGGGCGGATGGGTACAATCGGGTCAGTCAGTTAGCCATCATTAGTTACTCTCCCGAAGTTTTGCTTTGAAGGCCCAGAAGGGATCGATCCCTACCAGTTATCTCCAGTCTACCGTTGTAGTGTTTCCACTCCTCGTCTGTCAATGGCGGATGCACATCCTGGGGGTCAACGAATTGCGGGTGTGGGTCAGAGGCGCTCCCGGGTTCTGCACGAGTGCCCGACCGTCCGCGAGTGTCCGACCATCCACGAGTGTCCGACCTTGAACGTTCCTCTCCCCGGGTATATTGAGATCTAAGCGGCTCAGAAGAGCGAGACCTGACTGGCCCAGGAGAAGAACGACTCATAGCCGTCTCCCTGTACGGCGACCGCACCCTGGAATCCCCGAAAGACCGGCGGGGTGGGCCGATGACTTTCGAGGGCAGCACCCTATCCCCTCTCTCACCCTTTTCTCCTTGGTCGCCCTTCTCACCCCTGCGACCCCGCTTGATGCAGCAGACGATCACAAACATGAGGATGATGTCGACTAGGAGCAGGGCAATACCCACTCCGAGCAAGGCCTCGTTGGAGGGCTGGGTTGACCGCCTGAGGATCACGGAAGGTTCCGCGGCCGCCATGCGGGAGAGCTCGTCACCGCCAGGGCGGGACGCTCGGAACGTTGTCGGGGCCATATCTTTGTATTCTTTGAACTGCCCCTGATTTCTAGCTTAGATAGAGCTGATGGCGAAGCTGTAAGGTGGGCTGGAACCGGGGGGACGGCTTTGATGATGATTGTGGTGATGACAAAAATTGTCGAGTCTCGCGTTTCGGGTTTCGAGGAAAAGATGAAAAATGCCCCGAAAGATGGCCAACCCCTCAACTGGGAGCCACGGAGGGGGAGGAAAACCCGTCCAGATTTGTATCCGATATCTCCCCATCGCCAGAGCCGCCTCCTCGCCCCTGGCCAACCTCGCCGAGACGGCGGTAGCCAATCAACGTGCAGCTAACAGCCAGCCTGCCGCCATTTCTGCACTTTCGTCCAGTTGCAAAAGCTGAAAGGAGATCGGTCAGATTATTACAGCCAATGAGGTAAGCTTTAACAGCCAAAACTATAGTGGTTGGTCCCTCAATCTGCAGGTCGCCAGGAGGCAGAGTGTGTGTGGGTTGACGCCTGCAAGGACGTCGATGGGCTGCCTCGCGAATGGTTCGCTTGTAAGACGTCAAGGAGATCAGAAAAACAGCCTTTTCTTCCTGTACTCGGGAATCGATAATGGGTAGATTAGGCCGGCTGCTGAATGTGATCCATCCTGAAGCCCTCTCCAAGGAGCCCCGCAGCGGCCTGTGCCGGCCTCATCACTCGTCGGTTGCCCATCTGGACAGCCAAAGGCTCTCTGAGCAGGCAAACGTCTCCCACGGGCCACATTGTTGCCACCGAGCCTGGGCCGCGTTACCAATCTGCTCACATGGTGACAACCGACCAATCTTTCGTCGCGCATCAACCCAGGTGGCCGATGTGGTAAAGGGGAGGGGTAGTAGTCGGCGATCTGGCGAACCGGAGCGACTGGACTCTCAAGCAGATACATGCGTTCTCACAGTGCTGTTTTTTCGCGCGATGCATGACTGCGTTCGAAAGCTTACCAAATTAATGTTCACCTGCACCCAGCTTTGCTAAGCACATTTCAACCTCACCAGAATCCTCGCCCGGTCGACATAACCTCTCGCATACTTGTACAGAGCTCATCGGATGGCCGAGACCGGTCTCCAATTGGATGGATGGATCGTTGTGACCACCTCCCCCTTTCTCCTCGGGAATGCCGGCGTCGTTAGGGTCGTTAGGGTCGGCCGCCTCCAGAGGCTCCCTTCGGAATGCTACAGTTTCCTGCAGTCGTCGCATTGGACATGTCGGGAGTAGAATTCGTCTTGGCTGCCGGCTTCGTTGAGACATCAGGTATCTGGGATCTGGAGATCTCCCCCTTGAGCTGGAAGGCACAGCTTCAGCACAGTTGCCGTTTGAGTAAGACCCGTGAACTCGGGACGGCATTGTTCACTTGCTGCCCGAGCCTCGCCTTTGGAATTCTCCGTAAGTCACTCGCCGGAATGCTGCTATGCCAGCCGGCGGGAGTGGTCGATCTCCCCGCTGGTAAGACCTCCCAAGGCACTACCATTTGCGGCCGCGCTCCCACTTACGGCAGGGGCTTGCTCTTCTGATGATATTTTCGTCTCGCTGTCTCGTCGCATGGTGGTCATTGGGCACAGTCGTAGGGCGATGAACAACCACCGCTATAGGAACAGCATGTTGACCCTTGCTCGTCCTTTTACGTGATAGTTGGATGGTGAATGCGTGACAAAAGGACAAGGGTCATTCGCCTTCCATGGCTCCAGATAAAGACCCGACCTTGAGGATAAGGCAGCCGTTTGGTAGAACGTCACGAAAATAGGCTTTAGCGTGACGGTGGTCATCACCGTCATCATCATGCGCTCTCTATAACAGGGTGTAAACAAAGATACAGTGGCCAAGACTAGCACGCCGCTGGCATGATCGAGCCTCCCGCTCAACAAGAACAAGTTGATACAGCCCGCCAAAGGGGCAATTCGGAGGATGTATGGATGCGACACGCTAATACACTCTCCGTGAAGGCCATTCGCTGTCGAACACGACTGCTCAGGCTCGGCACACGTTGCTTCGGCATTTGCGGCTCCGAGCTCTCTGACTGGGCGGAACTACCATGGCTACAAGGCCCGCTGTTCGACGGTAACCAGGACGCTCCAATGTCCGATACTCAGGTATCTCATGTGCTACTCCCAATTTTGATATCGTGTTTCTCGGCCGATGCTGCAAAACCGATGATGGACTGGCCCTCTTCGGCCACGGACAGTGGAAGCTGATAGCACGTGTACACCAACTGAACATTCTCGTTTGGTTGTTTCTCCTGCCGAGACTCCTCCCGAATGGCCCCAGCCAGCTAAGATGCCTGGTAGATACTCGGAAAAAGCAATGAGGTTTCAACCCTTTCTTTGGGTTAACATCCCTGCACAGTGTATGTCACTTTTCAACCCCACCCGCCTCGCTCCCCCCCCTTGCCCCGTTACCTGGCGGGGCGTCGACTTTCGGTTTCTTTTCCACTAATGCCGGCGGCGGCGGATATCCCTTCTGGCAGAACTCGCACAGAAACACTTCGCTGTGGCTTGCCTCTTTGGAAAACCACGCCATCTTACAGCGCTCGCATCTGATGAAACAACCTGTTCGGGTGGTAGCTATAAGCGCCCCAGTCAGACTCTGTCTGATACGACCAGAGCAAGTACGGGTGAAATAGGTAGTACTTACTGGATCTGAAGAGGCGCTCGAATTTCCATTCTTCAGGGGTAAGCGGCTTTTTCTGCACATCTCTTAATCTGACATATGCGTCGCCCGGTTTAGTTGGACACCCTGGGAGTCCCGGCAGTTCTTGCCACCCCGGACGGCGGGGAGGAGCGGTGGGACGACCTGGGGTCCCAGGGGTGCCGGGGGGACGGGTGGGACCACCGGGGGACCTGGGGGTGTCGGGCGGACCGCGAGGACCTTTGGGGCCTGTAGGACGAGCAGGACCGGCGGGACCGGGGCGACCAGGGGCATCCGGTGGTCCGGGACACGGCCCCCGCGCCTCCCGTGGTTCCTTGGCACACCAAAGGAGCATGAGGAACACCGAGGTAATCGTCAGGCCCAGGCAGATTACTACCACCAAGGCAATGTCGGAGGGGGATTGGGAAGATCGGCGGGTGAGCACGATAGCCCCTGTCTGGGACAGGATGGCGTTGCGCCATCCATCTCCCTGCGCGGTCCATGGAATGGGAATTGGAGACATGGAGCGTTGTAGGTTCTGGGTCGAGTTGATGATGAGTGCGCTGCGAGTGGTGACTTGAGCCTTCAGATAGGATTACAGTGCTTTCTAGGTCACGCTGCACCTTAAAGAGTCAAGAAGCTGGGGAATGCGCTCTTTGAGAAAAGAGACGCAAGAGGAGGGAGATGTGGGGGGCCTCATTGATATATGTAACCATGGTCGACATCTTCTACTCTTCTTGTTCGAGTCGACGAGCACGGACGGGCCCAATCACATTGCATTTCACAGCCAGGTTCCGGTGTTCACATCACTCCCAGTGGCCTGGAATTATCGAAAGAACTGGCCCGCCAGCGATATCGCGGTTCAACGACCAAAGTCCTTTCTCCAATCCGCAGGCTAGACAGCCGCGTTAATGCACACGACCTGAGGCGGGGAAGCAATGCCCCTCTGGCACGCCGTCAACGATTATGTGTCCTGTCTGCTGCAGAGATGACGTGCCCGGCGCGCTGCCGTCATTACTCTACCGGCAAGCAGCAACGGAGGCAGGTGCACTGGCGAACTTAGACTGAGGCTGCGTGCGGTACGGTGGGTGCCAATATTGTTATGGCGTAATCGGGCTTGGCTGCGGGTAATGTAATAATCTGTTAGCATACCATCTGATTTGGAAGTGATGACGTAATGATAAAAACTACAACATGCCTACTACAGTGGATGGGCAGCGAACAATCTCTCCGCAGGTTCGGTTCACCGCGTTATCCACTCTACTTCGAGAACTTACGGTTCCTGGTACTCTGACGCTGGGACTAATGGGAGGTTGAGCTGCCCATCGTGCAAGGCTCCGCTCCCTCGAGGCTTCGGCAGCAGCCAGAGTTCGGTGTGTTGGCATCAACACTGACTGGTTATCGGCCAGAAGGCGGCTGCGAGGCCCCCCGGAATGCACTCTCGGCGATGCAGCAGATGAAGACACGAAGCCAACATGTAGTAGCCAGAGGCCAACGGACAGGGCTGTGAGTATAAAGTTTCAGTTACGAGTCGTAGTTTGGCCCTGAGAGGGGAAATACACACAGTCCACAGGAACGAGCCTTTTCACTGGCGCAGCAATGAGGTGTTGCTGGAGGGCTAGTAGAATGGGGTGGTAGAGCAGTGCACAGATATAATTTGTGGTATATATAGATAGGTCGTCATTCGTTAATATACAATCCTGCCAGATCGTGGTGATGATGAATACAAAAATCTCCACGTAGCCTCCAGCGCCGTAACCAGTCCATAATCTGACGGAAAGGAGAGAGAGGAAGAGAAAGAGAAAAGAGAAAACTGAAAAAGGAAACATAAGAAATGTGGTAGTTGTACACCGACGATCATTGCACTATAGGCCGGCCTGAAGAGGGAGCGGGGAGGAATCTCGGAGGGAAGCAAGCCAGAGCAGTCGCAAAAGAGGGAGGACACTGCCCATGCGCGTTAGGCACCCAACCCTTGGGCCGGCGGCAAATCAGCACGTCGGTGTCGTTGCCCTGCGCCCCGCTGGAGATGTCCATGCTGCCGTAGACCGAGAAGCCGAAGAGGTCGAGGCGCTCGAGCAGGGTGTGGACCATCTCGCGGCTGCGCACCGTGTCGAGCCCGTCGGGCAGCCACGGCTTGTTGCGGAAGTGGATCTTGAGCCGGTCGCCGTACAGCTCGTGCGCCTCGACCAGGTTGGCGTACTGGCGCACCAGGGACACGGCCATGTCGGGAGGGGTGTCGCCGACGATCTTGAGCTTGTCGTGCCAGTCGAAGGAGACGGCGATCCAGTCGCAGCGCGGCGGCACGTAGCGCCAGCCGGGGTTGTTGGGGTCTAGTCGATCTGTGCGGCGGAAGACGAGCGAGTCTGTGGTTGGGGGGTGGGCGGGGGTTATTGGTTAGCGTATGTCGCGATCGATGATGTGCAATGCGTGTTCCTCCTTCTCCTCCGCCTGCGTCGTTTCCGGGTTGGTCGGGGTCGGTTCCTCTTTACCTTTGTCGAGTCCCTTCTTGCTGATGTCCAAGGCCACGTTCAGGATCCAGCCCATGTCGTGTAGGGCCTGGACCATCCGCAGGATCAGTCGCCTGGCGTTGTCGTCGCCCTCGGATTCCCTCATCCAGGGGTAACCGCGGCACTTGATCTCCCACGCCGAGGCGTACTTGCCCGACTGTTGGACGCCCTTGGGCCACACGCTGTTCACGACGTGTTCGATCACGGCGTGCTCCTCGCTGTTGAACCCGATCAGGCGGATTCGGTCCGACAGGTTCAAGGTCATGGTCGCGAAGAACGTGCGGTCGACCCCGGAGGCCGTCGTCGGTGGCACCAGATGTGGTCCCAGGTGTGGCATCGGAATCGGGGCAGCAGCCGGGTATGGTGCGGATGCGGGACGTCCGTCGTATCCGGATGCCGCCTGCGGCTCTAGTAGTGGGCTCAGAGTGTCTTGCAATGACAGCTGCGACGCGAAACTGGGCGCCAGCGTGGACGGGCCGGGTACCAGCGAGGCATTGGATCTCCTGTCGGGCGAAACACCCCGCACCGAGGGTTCTGGGCTGGTAGGGCTCGAGCCGGGCCGCTGCGGCAAGTCCTTGCTGGTATCAACGATCGAGTGGGGCCTGACCGAGACCTCCGCCATGATGATTTCGGGAGCTTTCGGCTACGTCGGCACTCGGGAAGAGTTTCGTTCGCGGGGGTGGTGGTTCAAAAAAAAAGTTCGGGGAAGTCGGGAGGTGTGGGCCCGGTCCGAGACACTACCTTCGATTCCGGTGATCGAAGCTTGATCGAAGCTTGGGGGTTTGTGTGATGGGCCTTCGGCCGTGCTTTTCTTTATGTTCGTGGAATGTAGGCACCGGATGATGATGTTCAGCGAGGACAAGTTCGAAACTGGCAGACGCGCAAAGCAATTGGGGATTTTAAGGGTTCATGTTGCTCATCAGCGGCTGGGAGCTCGGTAGCTTTTATCCGGTACGGCTGGCGCAAAGCGAGACATCTCGCCCCATTTGAGGTCTCCCGTAGCCCATGTCGCCACAGGCCACCTCTCACAGGCCAGGGGAAGAATTGAACCAATGTGACCACTGTCCAGTCAGCTTTTCGCTGTTCGCTCCCAGTCTAGACGTGCCTGGGTCTTGGCGTCAGGACAGGTTGCGACGGAGGGGCGCAAGCGCTGCACTGCCACGAACGCCAACCTCTTTAGGAGCCGAGATGATCTGCGCGCGAACGCTTGCTGAGCATGCTGGCAGGTTCACAAAGCAACTTACTACTCGGTCCACGTGCTTCATCAGCGAGTCCAGCGCTCTGACTGTACGATCTAACGAAATGGGATAATAGCTGGCTATGGGCAGGCACTGCTAGGCACGGTTCAGCAGGAGCTTGAAGCTTGAAGCTGATCGAGGCAGGGACAGCCTTCTCACAAACATGAGCTTCCAAGCCTATCGCTCCCTCCGTGGTCGACTGTCTGTGAGCAGTCAGCTGCCAGCTGCCAGCTCCTCCGCGACCTCGCACTCCTCACTCGGCCGACAGGGGTTGCATCAATACG
Source organism: Ophioceras dolichostomum (assembly GCA_003049485.1). Taxonomy (NCBI): domain Eukaryota; kingdom Fungi; phylum Ascomycota; class Sordariomycetes; order Magnaporthales; family Ophioceraceae; genus Ophioceras; species Ophioceras dolichostomum. The sequence continues at coordinate 47,130 of PYST01000194.1, forward strand.
CTTTGTAGAGCCCCATTTGCCCCATTTGCATTCCCCTTCTGTATGTGCTGGGATCAGGTAGTTTTTCCACTTTAAGCCTCGAAGCTATTCCTCTGTTATGCCCAAGCTGTGGCACCAATTCTTGGCACGTTCCAACATGGTTCGAATGGAGTTCCAGCCCAATGGCACCTCGCCAGGACCGCAAAAGCTCACCAATCATCAATCATCAATCCTTCGTGTTCTTGCTCAACTGTCATTTACAGTAATCTGTTTAAAAAGCACCTTCAGCAGGCAGCTTCCAATTTTGCATCTTGGGCTGAGTTGTGCAACCTTCTGATGATGCGTCCACGGCTGTTGAGATTGCGTCCTCTATCGCCCCCCTTCTTTTTTCGTTAAGCGCACATGCAACCGATGATGTTGGGTGGCGATACAAGCCACAAGCGGTTGAGAATCTGCACGAGCTGCGACAAAGGGAGGACGGACGCACTGGGGTTCGGCGTCATTTATTTCGGAACATCTCTGCTTGGGGAACACAAATGTGGCGGAACACCACCACCAGCGCGCATCGAGCATGCATCAAGCAGGGGTTGATGTTGGCCTCGGTTGCCCCTTGACCCTAATCCAAAATCGGAGCTACAACATCAGTTGCTTGTGTCTCACGGAGCACTGCACTAGCTTTCATTTGTCCCACGAATTGCATACTCCGTACTTCATACGTTGAAGCAGAGAACTTAAAGTTGAATTTGAGCCACTAACTTGAGCAATACCACAGACAAATCTACGGGCAATAGAGCCGAAAATATAAGCCAATTCTCTTCCATGCGGAGGCCTGTCTGTCCATCAAGCCCTCACACCAGCGGCTAGCCCAGCCCGGTCCCCGACCTTCTGGGCTAGGCATGGTAGCGTTGGAGGCATGAATACTCTGATATAAGTGATATTTGATAATTATGCCTTTCCAGCGTATCAATCAACAGCCATCACCTGGTGAATATACATTGGCCATGCAGGACCTGGACCACTACTAGCAATTCTGGTATGTCGCTTCCCCGCGCACATCGCCACGGACGGTACCAACCTGCATTATTGGGGGCTACGACGTACAGCATCGAGTCGTTCCGGGATTCATTTTTGGATCACCCCAAGAAGGGAGGTAGAATATCCCCCGCATCCATGCCGCTACCAAGACACACGCCCTGCCGAGCGGAGAAGTCAGGGTCGTCGATCCGGCTCCCACGCGGAGCCTCTCGCAACCCACCACCAGCAGTCCACCACACAACGACAAGCCGAGATTAGCGGTTCGTCCTTCTCTCTGCTGCTCTGATTCTTCGAACTGAAGTTGGTCGTCTCGCAGAAAAGAGCCCCTGATCCATTGACGCCCCAACCAGAAAATCAAAACACTGCCTCTTCTTCCATCCCTCACGGCGACTCCTCACGTCCACCCTCCCTCAAACCTTGTCCACTTTGATCACCCACCTGTCACCGCTCTGCTCCATCAGCGTCACCGTGACCCCCCAACCAGAGACATTCACCGCTTTAGGTCCATCTATCCTCATCGTCGCGTCGTTCAGCCCATCCCCCGCACAGCCAGCAGAGCCCGGCGTCGCATCGACCACTCGTATGGGGCCCTTGCCAGACTCCACGGTCGTCGACACGGTGTAGAGCAGCACCCCCGCCGCACAGGGGGCGTCGATCGGCCCATTGCTGCTACGCACCTCCGCCACCAAGGCCTCCGTCGCGCTCCGTCGCACCACCACGGCCTTATAAACCGCCTGTTGCAGCTGCTGCGGCTGCTGCTCACCGAGGTGAAGCGGTACGAGCGTGTGGACGCTCGAGCCCGGCCCGTCGATGCACGCGATCTGCGAGTCGGACAGCCAGCCCAGCTTCCACTTGTTCCACGCGAAGTAGTCAGGCCCGGGTCCGCTGATCAGGCCCATGAGGTCCCATCCGCCCACGTAGAGGCCCGTCGGTGGGCCGTCGGGCAGAGGGTACAGATCAGGCAGGCACATAGTGTGACCCGTCTCGTGGTTGAGCACCTTGTACCTCCAGCTCGTGAAGGCGTCACGTCCAAACGTCACCGCCTTCCGCGCCACCTGTTGTTGCCCACCACCACCACCAGTCCCCCCCCCTGCCCTCCGTCTCACCGTCCCCATGAACGTCGCCGAGAACGTCAATGCGGTTGCCTGCATGGTCGGAACGACGTACAGCACGTCCAGCCCCTGCGGCATGACGCCCCCGCTACGAGCGTGCGCCTCGATCGCGTCCTGGACGAACGTCTGGTGCAGCTCGTACGTCAGCGTGCCGCGCGCGCCGTACGAGTCCGACCGCCCTCGCATGCGGTGGAACCTGGACACGTCTGCCTCGATGGACAGGGCCAGCTTGCCGTACGAGGCGTTGGCGTACCACTCCGCTGCGCCGGGGACGAAGACGCGCCGCAGATCCTCGGGCGTAGATGAGCCCTGCCTGGCGGGCGCGTCGTCGAAGTCTATGAAGATCATGTAGCTTCGCAGTGTGCCCAGGCTCGGCGCGCAGTCGAGCGACGAGGACCCGTGGCCGAGCGACAGGTAGGCGTTTGTCGCTGCCAGCTTACAGGCTGACGCTGCGCCGGCATGGTCTTGCTCCGGCCCAATCACTGCTAAGGCGTGGGCGTCGCTTGGCTCGGTCGTTCTGGCAATGACATGGGTGAAGTAATAGTAAAGGGCAACGAGCAAGGAGAGTGATGTCTGCCACGAATAGGGCCGAGACATGGTGCTGCGCAGGAGGACGCAAAGTCCACAGGGCCCCTGACACTCGATTGAAACCGAGAACGGTTGGATACTAGTCGCTACCAAGTGAAGATGGGTGGTCTAGTAGTATTGTGAAATCTAACCAAACTCCAGACGCAAAATAACATCGCTTCCCCTCGGCCTTCTCGCCTTGACCCCGCTAAGCGCGACCCCTCGACTAACCTCGCGTGGAAGAGAGGGGGAATAGAAGGCGGCGATTTAGCCGCGTCTACTGAAAATCCATGGAGCGCGGTACTTTCGTTCCAGGCCCGGGTAAAATCATGCCTATCCATGGTTCCAGGACTCCCAATCGGGCTCATTGTACCAATAGAGCACGAGGGGATCAGTGTATTTTGATCCCGAGGAGTCCATCGCGTCGAAACCTTGTGCGGGACCGCACCTCATGTAGAAGACGGAGCGATCCCTGCCAGACCTGACGTTGTTTACTATTTACCCCGTGTGTGAACTGCTGCGTCTGGCCAGGCGGGAACCTAAGTACTTCATACTACTACTAGTACTTATTGAGATGATAGTGGCTGACGACAAGTGTCAGAGCTGAGTAGGCTCCGAGGGAATTTAAGATGCCTCTCCCGTCAAGGTGCCATAAAGTTAGTGATGGAATCATAGGGGGACCAAATTCAGTTGCGCAATAGGCCATGTCATGTTTGTAATTCGTAGGCGTTGGACTGTTGTTGCACGTCACCGTTCAGTAACTGCCGTCAACAAGTAGGGTCAATGACGCGTGTCGAGACTCCTCCCGCATACAATGCCAGTCACCACCCGAGACTGATCCCACATTCCTCGTCTCGAATGCCTTCCTTCAAACCATCGAGCCTGGTGGTTTCGCGGCTGCCTAACATAAGGCTTTGACATGGCTGAGGCTGGCTGGATAGGCTGGTCAACACAAGTCCGTGACTTCAATTTGGTTCATTCAGCCCAATTATCAAACGAGCTTTGGAGGCCTCCAGAGTATCTTTAAAATACTACCTAGTGACCGTGGCAGTGCGAATGTGAACCCCCATTTGTAGCCGTAAAGTGGCCTCAGGGGCTCAGCATCGATATGCAGGGGTCGTCCGTTGATGAGGCACAGCTCCCGGCTCTCATGGGGCCGAACCAAACGGCCGGGTAGCTGAGGCAGGACCAATGCTGCAAGTTTATATTATTTTAGGGCGACACGGTGGAACTCTTTGCGGCCCCTTTTTTCTACTTGAATCGATTGCTGAAATAAGTAGGGGTCTACCTAGGTACCTACTGGTACTGCCTAGGTAGTCTCGGCGGGATAGTACTAGTACAGTCCAACGGAGCTGGTGGTGGCGGCTACTCGGATGCTCAAAGGGAATGAGCTGAGACGGACGCGGTGACAGCCACTACTGGCCATGCAAACAGAACGTGTCCCTCAGTAGCATACCGGATACATCGATGCACTTTTCGGATGGGAAAGCGCTTAACGTGTCCTGTCGGCCCCGCCCACGTGAGCTGTTGAAGGGATTCTTCACACGGCAGTTGTAATTAAAAGAGCTTGGACTTTATCACGGGGGACGACTTCACTACCGTAGTTCACTGCTGTGGCGATGCTAGTACTGGTGATCGAGCTTGCCTCGCCGTACCTGGTGGTTCCTACTACAGTATATTATTGGCTGACTAGGTCCTTCTCTACTATTCATTGGGCTGGTGCGGGATGTAAAGAGAACTGGCTGAAGTAGTGTATAGTATCGTCATGGCGAAGGTGTCACAAGGAAGAAACGGACGAATTAGAAAGCACTGGTGGACCGTTTGATTCAATCATCAAATATCCTAGTTACCTCCCTAGGTACCTAGGTACATGAGCAGGTATACACCATTGACAGCGTGCGGATGACTTTTTAACTACACAACAAATTTCACTTCTTTGATGTTTCCGTAGTTTTCTCTTCGGTTATGTCTGGGAAAAGTGATGAGCTGATGCCAGTCCTTGGAGTAGTGAAATGTGAGATGTCAATGGCTTTTCCCCACGATGTCCGTGTCCCGTCCCATCACCTAGGTTCTTCTTCTCCCTCTCCACGCACAGAGATATGCCGCGCCCGCGCCGCCCACCTACGACTCTCATTACTGCCCAGGATCGTCCTCGCGCAGGTACTACTACTGGTAGATTGGTGGTGGTATCTAGACTTCCCGGCCGCCGACCAGCAACAGGTCAGCCTCGTGCAAAGAGCTCAGACTTCACGCCCCGGTCGGCTCATGCCGATGGGATCACTGAGACTTGACAGGCCATTAAAGATAGTAGATATCTCATAAGCATCCGGTACCTTGGGTTTGTTTTGGGACGACTGGGTTGTGATAAACTGAACCTCTATCGCCCCAGGATCGACTAATTTGTCAAAGGGATCTAAGAGTACATCTAGTAATTCTCGTGTGTCCCTGCTCACCCCCCAATCTTTTTAGTCTATCACCAAAACTTCAGCTGATGAGGTTATCTGGAGTTTCTAGGTAACAGGTAATGCGTAAATTATCTCCCGGTGTTCTCCTGTCCGCTCACGAAGTCGGGGATCATAACGTCATTCTTCCGGATCCGTTCCCTTCCTCACCGCTTAAGCCCCTCATCTGCAGCTCATATACATGTTGGTTGATTCTGTCAAGTCGGTGGCCTGCACGCTTTCCCGTCCAGGACATATCTTTCATGGCCTCGAATTGGCCCGGCCCGCATTCAATGGTAACATCAAGGTACGCCGCAGCGCTGCCAGTGTTCTTTATTTCAATTTTTCTTTTCACACCACCGTGGACGGATCGGAGCGGGGAAACCACCTGCTGATGGTAACATGCTTCATTCGGTGTGATGCCTGAAGAACCTCAACTTTGCGGCGGCGAGATCACCGCGCCGATGCGCTGGGCTATCTAGCCATCGACTCTTCGACGGCGTGCGTGCCGCTTGTGCTCGGTGTGCCGACATGGTGGCGATCGAGCTCCTTCAGCGCGGGCGCGGCGATCCCGGGGAGGGAAATTTTGAGTATGTGGCCAGAAATGATGATCTCTGTGTGACGCCGATCTGTCCTTGAGCGGCACTAGGCTGACAATATCGCAGGCTCCTGCTCATCGACGGGATCAACTCCCTTCCGCCGTCGACTTGGTCTGTCGAAAGTCTTCCGTGAGATACCAGTCGTGGCTCGGCAAGCGAGAAAGAAAATGCTCTTGGGCCTAGGCTGTCACTTGTCCGACACGGCCTCCAGCTGAGTGATGATTTCACTTGGGCCTCGCTGGCGAAAGCCGGAGAGGAGTTTGTGCCCGCCCTGCTTAGGCACTGAAAAGAGGTAAGAGGGGACTAGCAGCTCCCTGATCCGTCACACACCCGTGCAGCCTAACTCTCTAGAACACCAAACAGGGTAATCAGACTTCCTTCGTCTTTGTGTGTCATGGCTTTGGCGGGACTATTCTTAAGCGGGTGAGCTTATTCGTACTTTTGTACCTCCTTCCCTGTGAGTTACGTGTCCATACACTAAATCAACATGAATCCGAAGACCCTCGCTTTTGCCCAGGAGCGGCGACTGGAGTACGGCAGCCTTCTGCGTTCAACTTCTGGGCTCTTGTTCCTCGGCACCCCTCACAAGTCCGACTCCGCGAACGAGCTCGCCCGGCGATGCGCCCAGGTTTTGCAGTCCACAGCGCCTACATTTTCCAAGAAGCTGAGCCCAAGCCTCAAGGATGGCTCGGCTTTGGTGCAGATCGCTCGAGACTTCAAGGAGTTGCGACTTCTTGTGCACATTGTCTCCGTTTTCGATGGACTCGAAACCGTCTTTCATAAGTCTGGGAGGCTTTCCGTTACCAAAAAGTCCCTTTGTTAGTGCTGCTCTCAAAATCTGTAGTCTGCCCTCAATGCGTAGGGTTGCTGATTTTGTAACAGCTTATAGATCGGAATCTTGCCCAGATGGGATCATCCCGCGAGGTGATGGTCGAGCTGCCTACCGATCATCCGGGACTTTGTACGCTGGCCACACCGCCAGGGCATCACCACCCAGGATTTGGCATCCGCAGTGCAGTCTTTGGTCGAGAGTTGTCGGGCTCGACAAGCATCTGTCGCCGAAAGCAAGTCCGCTCCCGATCCGAATTGGATCACCCTGACGTGACCGAGTCTTTAAGTTTAACTCTGCCACTTTGTCTGCAGCTTCTACTAGTGTCGAGCTTTCGCCTCGGGCCCCTCGCTCCGAAGTCAGAAATCTCGGACCTCCTGGGGCTGGTACGTGTATCATGCCATTCAATCTTTTTCCATAGTCGCACCTGCTAACTGGCTTGGCCCATATCCAGATCGAGCACAAAGCATTTCGACACAGAGAGACCCGGACGGCCAGATGTTGATGGAGTCTCCCGAGTCTAGCTGGGCAGGCGTGTTCAAAAATCTGTCCATCTCAGAGTCGCCCGCCCGAGTCCCATGCTTCATGGTTGGAACTCACCTCAAGAACGAGAACTTCTTCCGTCGGGACCATGTCATCCGTGACATCGACGCGGTGCTGCTCCCCGATGCCGCCGCCGCCGCCGAACAGAGTCTCGGCAAAGTTTTCGTTCTCTGGGGTATGGGCGGCGTGGGCAAAACAGAGATCGCCGTGGAATGTGCCTTCAGCCGCCGAAACCACTTCGACGCCGTCTTCTGGATCCGGTCCGACGACCGTACCAAGATGGACCAAGATCTGAGCAATATCGCCGCCGCCCTAGGAATCGCCAACAAGAGAGGAGGAGGAGACTACCTGCAAAGCCTCAAAACCGCAAAGAGCTGGCTCTCGAACCCGACTAAGCAAGACGGGGATAGAGTGGCCAAGGCAAGTTGGCTTTTGATCTTGGACAATGCTGACAGCCCCGACCTTCTGGAAAGCCTGAGTCAGATCCTGACCAGTGGCTCGGCCCTCATCACAAGCCGTGATACTGCAGCGGCCACCGTTCCCATGTCAAACTCTGTCGCTCTTGGCCCCCGTCAACTCAAGCCGTTTGATGCCGAGGAGGGTGGCAGGTTTCTCGTACACCTCCACCCAGGGAGCTTGGAAGACGCAGTGACACTCGCTGGACGGCTTGCCGGCCTTCCCCTTGGCCTCCACTTTATGGCTGGTGTGGCTCGAACGAGGCACACCGAGTACTCAGGGCTCCCTGAATGGTACGATGAGCCAGAGGAGTACGAGGCCTTGTATAGCATCGATGTGAAGCAGTGGCCAACAGCTCGAGGCACCATTGCTTCTATCTGGGCCATCGAACAGCTGCCGCCCGAGGCTCGGCTACTGCTGCAGCATCTGGCGTTCCTCGATCCGGACTGCATCCAGGAATGGATCTTCATTTCCACCGACCGCTCTCGTCTTCAGCCGCTGATAAAGGGGCTGCCGCAAAGGAAGCACATTTGGTTGTCGACGAGGTCCAATCTGTTCAAGGCTTCCCTGATTCAGCATTTTGGAGAGTCGGGGGACGTTGCGATTCACCGCGTCCTCCCGGACGTGGTAAGGCTGAAGATGTCACTCGAAGAGCAGGCGCAAGTAGTCCAGAATCTCGTCACGCTCCTGCTCCATGCCTTTCCGAAGCCCGCCCTGGACAAGAGGCAGTCTACCAGCCGATGGCCAGAGCGCGGTGCTCTATACCCTCACATCTAAGAGGTGATGAAGCATTTCCGTGCGATGTTTTCCAGGGGTGAGGTCGAGCCGAGGATGCAGGTAGCGAGACTGCTATCCGAGATCGGTTGGTAAGTCTCACCACAAAAGCCCTTTTCAGCATCAGCGTTGCAGCTATGTTTCTAATACCACATCTAGGTTCCAAACCGAGCGGAGTGAGGCCCAGCACTCCGAAGACTTCCTGCTGTTCGCCCTTGAGATCCTAGACAGCATGCCATCCTCCCAAGCCGCCGAGGTCCAAGCCCTGTCCATCGGTGTCCACTACGCCCTCAACGCCGCTGGGAACGAGACGAACGACATGGCTTTGTGCATCAAACATGGAACGCTGGGCCTGGAGCTGACGCAACAAGCCTGCGCCAAGTCGGGCAAATCCTCCTTCATGCTGGGCATTGCTCTGAACCAGAGGGGCATCAGCCACGTCGTGCAAGAGGAGTATCAGGAGGCGCTTGATATGTTTGATCAGGCCATGGACACTTACCGGAGACTGCCTGGCTTCCAGCCCGACAATCTCTCGATCCCGTACGCAAACCAAGACCTCACCTTGTGGCTGATGAGCAGACTCGAGGACGCCGCCGCAGTGTTTCTCCGCGCCCTCGAGGAGCGACGCAAGGCGTACGGCGTGGACGACACACAGTCCTTCAGGTAAGTACCGTACCCCGGAGCTGCCACCCTAGTTTCTCTTCTGCCAACGAAACCCCAGAGCTGATGTCAAGTATGCGTTGCAGGACAGGTCGTCTGCTGCACGGGCTCGGCAACGTACACTGGTCGCAGAGCGAGGAGTGCAATGACCCAAAGCAAGCCGCCATCTGGATGCGCGAGAGCGAGAAATACCACAACCAAGCGCTGGCTCAGTACCAAGTGTCCATTGGCAAGTCGCATCACAGGTTTGCTGACGTTTGCCATCGCGTGGCGAAGCATCGCATCCGCCATGGCGATCTCGAGAATGCGATGTGAGTCGTGGTCCATCGGGTGATGCTCACTGGGAGGGTTCCACAGAGCAAGGCCAACGTCGCGATGCTCGTCGTGCGACCGACTAAACAGAGCCCTGGTCGATCAGGCGTTGGATGCGTGGGGGCTTTGCCTTGATGCGTACGTGCCTGAGCGGGCGAGGACGACGTTCCTAAAGTCTAAACTTCTTCGACTTTGGGACCGGGCAGACGAATCCATGTCATGCCGAGAGGTGGCCGTGGCACTCCGAAGCAAGGCTGCAGGTCACTTTGACGATGATGACGATGGGCTTGATGAGTCGGATTTTGACCCGATTGTGACTTTCTGGTCGCGCTGATGACGGCGTGGTGCTCTGGGCAAAATGATGGAGAAGGGAAAGTGGGAAAAGTGCAGCCTTTTGTGTTCAGAATGGTAGCCTGTTGTACAACCTCGTTGCGATTCGACGCGCGCTCTTTCGGACAGTAGGAGATAGGAAACAATGATGAGCGCGAAGGTGATGAGAAAGTAGACCCAGATGTTGATGCGCGAGTCCTGCAGCTCCACCAGATTCATGCTGAAGAACGAGGCCACGAACGCCGACGGAATTTAGATGAACGCGAGCCTGTTCAGTTGCGCCACCTCCTGCGCCTGCGCGATGGCCCGCTGGTCCTCGCGAAGGCTCGAGCTGCTCATCACGATGGTGACGCCCTTCATGCACTCGGCGATGAGTCCCTCTGCGCGCTAGAGCAGAAAAACGAATTGGGTTTCGAGGCTGGCGGCAGCCCTGTAGGAGACGCTCTAAGTACAAAAGGTTGGAAATGGACGGGGCCTCAGCCTAGAGAAGTATGCCGGGGTCCAGGTCTCGCTTGACGATGCGGTCCACGACATTGAGAAACTGGTTTTCGGCTTGGCCACAGAAGCGGATCAATTCGCTGAGAGCGTAGAACGGGTCCATAATCGCGAAATCCCCGTCGAGGGACTGCCCGTAGCTTTGACTGAGCAGCGAGGCATTTTGGACGTAGCGGGTATCACCTTTGATACCGAAGTTCCCAAGGTTCTCATCCGACAGGGACGATTCGTTCAGGCGACGGAGTATCACAGGGAAGATCTCGTCAGGGACAAAATCAGTTACCCTCGGAGCCTTCGGGCCCATGCTCAGGTTGTCGCCTATATCGAGCCAGATCAACACTGTCATCGCGTAGAGCTTGGTTAGAATCCTGATTGCGGCCTCTGCTCCTTCCCGCAGTGGTGTGAGGCTAGGGCAGTGCTCACGACGCCAGAGGCCTCTATCTTCAATGGGACCTCGAATCAACGTTACGGAAATCCACTGCTCCAGTGCCCAATGCTCCGTGTCTAGAACGTCAGAATGCCTCGCGATGGAGCCACCCTGAGTCCAAGGGTATGTGCCTTGCCGGAGAGTTTCCTCGTATTCTTCCATATCAGCCCGGGCTAGCATGCGCCGATCGTCAAGCGTCTGCTGTGTGGGCCGATAATCGGGGTTCTTCTTGTATCCAATGGATGTAATGGTGAATCGGAGGACGGTCTCCTCTGCCGGCGGTAGTGGAAGTACTCGTAGTCTGCCGGGCCGAAAGACGACTGAAACGCGAGGTGGGAATACAAAAAGTGATGATGCACGTTTATCAGTTGGCCCAAGACATTTAGACACCCTGGGTCCGTATATCCATGAAGGAACAGGATCGCGGGATGGGAATGGGAATGGCAAGGTCCCTTGCCTTCGCTGAGGATAGTCCGCAACTGCGAGAGCGATCTGAACTGTTGTCGACTAGTTTCGAGTCGTCCGCAAAAGCAGACTCCATGCGCAAAGGGTTGCGCGGCGGTTCCACCGGCAGGTGGCAGAGCGCTCGATAAGACATCGTATGGCGTGTCGAGGAAGTCGGCGAGGCATCGATATTGAACTCCGGAGTAGAGCGACTGGTTGATCTCTGTGTTGGCGTGCGTCCTTATCAATTGGGCGTATCCGCGGCCCAGGTCTTCATCGGCTTGATTTTCGTGGAAGCTCGCACCAGTTGCCATTCTCTTGGATGCGCGCAACAGGACAAATATTCGAACTGAATGGCCCACGCGTGCTCTTTTCTCCGCGACGGCTGATCCGACGAGTACAGGAAGTTCTTCCACACGAGACGCGAGTTGGTCGGGGGGTTGGCTCTGCAGAGGTAGACATCATTGGCTGCCTGCTGGATTCACACCAGTGAAGATTGGGGGCCGCGATGCCCCGCGTTTCGATTCCCATCCTGCATCCAATCGGAAGATTGGCCACAAAGACAGCGGCAAGGTGATCTTAAAGCGTTCGCCCCCAGATTCGTGCTCAGCACTCAATCAATGTGTGCCACCATTGAGCCGACAATTCGACGATCATGATAGCACCGAGTAAGGTATTCGGCAGCCTGCTCGAGGTAGGCTGTTCAAGGCACGACCTAGGAATCAGGCATCTCGTCAAGATCGGACGGGGCCAGGAATCTTTCGCGCTCTCGCCGCAGGGTTTGAGTGTGGCTTTCGAAGGCGATCTCAACAAGGGTGAGTGGGCGAATTGTGCGAGTTTGGTGTGGCTTGCACGCAGGCTGACTCTTTCCACAATATTCCACAGCAGTCTCCCTTGCAGAACAGGAACCCCGCGGCGTCTTTGTTGTGGTTGTTGATGGAGAGGAGGCGAGGATCGATGCTGGTGCTCTGAACGACCATATTGAGTCGGTTTGCAAGAGGGACGCGGTTGACGTATCGGCCTTCTTCTCTTTTGTAATTCTCTTCTCTAAAGGAAGTCGAGTCTGCCGAGCAAGTCGTTTGTCGTCGCGAGTGGCCGAGGTCCGGGCCGACCACATTGATGAGTGCCTGAGATATTCCGGCCCGACGATTCTCGTCGGGGATACGATTTGGGCAGCCTTGAAGCTCCACGAAGACTTCAATGGCGCATCCATGGTTGCAGGGCAAGCCGACTCTTCCGGCGAGTACGTCCATGTCGCCCGATAATTGAACCCACAAGTAATTTGACAACACCGTCTAACTCTTCTGATCTGTACAAGTCATCACAACCTCGGCATCTGTTGGCCTCTGTACCAAACCCTCTCCGTCGCTGTTCCCTCTTGCGCGCCGGCCCTCTTCCACCCTACTAGTGCAGACCGCCACCTGCAAGGCATTCGATTCGCGGTCAAGGACATCTTCGCTGTCCAGGGTCTGAGGATATCTCTCTGCAGCCGGTCCTACTACACCGTTGCGGAGACGCAGACCCGCACAAGCTCTCTAATCCAGAAGCTACAAGATGAGGGGGCGTCCTTATTGGGCATGCTTAAGCTGAGCTCCTTCATCGGGCGCGAAGAACCGATGGAGGCGATTGACTACCAGACGCCGTTCAACCCACGTGGTGATGGATATCAGTCGCCAGCGGGGAGCAGCAGCGGGAGCGGCGCGGCCATAGCGTCGTATGACTTTCTCGACTTTACTATCGGCTCAGATAGTAGGAGGATGCCCTGCTGGCCGGTCTAGGCGATGCGCCGTATAGTGCTGATAACGCGATTCGTGAGCTCCAGCAACCGGAAGTGGCAGGCGCCCTACTCTCGTCAATGGCTGCTTTGCCCTTCGCCCAACCAAGGGCACCCTGCCTGAGGACGGGATGGTCACGACTTTTCCGTAAGCTAGACTCGTCCCGCCGTCCCGCCACACCCACGCGGCTCGATTACTGACACCTTGGGAGATTAGGGTGTACGACACGACTTGTCTGTTTGCCAGAGATCTCTCGGTTCTAGGGGCCGTGCTTGAGACAGTCTATGCGCCTGGCGGCCTAGCCAAACCAAGCCGAATCATGTGAGTTCTGCAAATACAACCTAGCATACTACTCTACCGGCAAGCCGTCCACGTGGTTCGAAGAGTCAAGGGATGGCTGACATTACTATTCGACCACAGCTTCGGAACCGGCTTTTGCTTCCAACGGACTTTTTGCCCACGAAGAACACCGTCCAGATGCGAGCCATCAACTCCTTCGCCCTGGACTTTGCAAAAAGCCTAGGAGTTGAAATCATGTCGATCCATCTCGAGTCGTTGTGGTTAGAGAAGCCACCAGTTGATGCTGATGGGGCGGCTCTCCGGACATAATACTTACAGGATGTATGCGGCACAGCGTCAAGCTTCGTTCCTCATGAAGTACCAAGTAGCACTGGTCGCTGCTAATGGCTATTGCAGGTCGGGTCCAATACGTTCCTCTACGAGTTCTACCACAGCTTCGAGGATTTCCGTCTGAAGTACGAGAAGGCCACTGGGCGGAAGCCTTACACGAACACCTACACACAATGGAGATGGTGAGTCTTCCTCCTCCAAACCCTACTTCACACAGGCTCATTGTAAGCAGCTGATATTCGGTCTTCGTTTCTAGGGATGTGGCGAAAGACATCACACCCGAGATGCACGCCGAAGGGATGCGGAGGCTCCAGGTCTACAAGGCGTGGTTGCTCGACACCGTCATGCAAGTGGACGAGTTCATCACTTACATGATCTTGCCCATCGCCGAGGTGAAGGAGAACTACCGCGACCGAAAGACAGAGGCGCCTTCCCACCAGAACACGTTCGATGCTCTCTACCTGGCGCCCACCATGAGCGTCCCTGAGCTCGTGGCCCCCTTGTGTTCCCCCTTGTTGATGGCAGGCCCTAAGCAACCATGGTGTTTTACATGCAGCTTGCTGATGACCATTGCAACAGTTGACGTGTTTCCCTATCAGTCTCGTGGCAGTGGCCGGGAGGAAGAGCTCCCAATAGCTTTGTCAGTGCTAGCAGCACCAGGTAAGTGGCGACAGTTTCTTTGCTTCTTCACCCACGTACCGTGTCCCTCGGCCAACTGACAACTTCCGGGTACTTACTTGCCATACTCTGCGCAGGGTCTGACAAGACCTCCTCGAGACGGCGAAGTGTTGCCTTGTGAGTTGCAAACGGCCCATCAAGGTCAAAACTGGCCCAAGTATGTTCTAATATTGGGAAAGGTACTTTTAGAAGCTGGGGCGTGCAATGCGTTCAATGATTCCTGGTACACAGCTTGTAATTCGTAGACCGAAGGCAAATTGTTTTGGAACGTTCGCAATCTACCTCCCTACCTGCCTACCTACCTTACCAGGTAACTAGAAGAAGTCCTCATCGTCAGAGTCAACAAGATCCTTATCGTCAGATTCAACGAGATCCCAATCGTCAGGTTCAACAAGATCCTCATCGTCAGATTCACTCGCTGTCCGATCCCATTTCCACCTTTTCCCGCCAGCCTTGTCGGGTGTAATAATCAAATTCAGGGGGTCCCTCGCCAGCTTTAGCTGCGGTTGCTCTGTGGGAGGTGTGTCCACGGAAACTTCTACACCCAACGCGGTAAAAAAATCTCTCAGACGCACCCATCGTGGCGTTGTACATGGTGACCCTACGAAAGGTCTCACTTTGTGATCCTTTAGTATCTCTTCGCCTAATCCTTCTTCGTCGCGCCAAAACCTCAGAACGAGTTTCAGGAGCCTGTTCGAGTCGCCTTCGTTGAACTCGAGCACCGACACAAACTTTCTGGACCCGGGGGAGCGCACTGAGTCTTTTTCGTTGCTCTCGAAAGAGCGCTCCTGGTCGTCAAACGCGGGGCTGGACAAGCCGACTGAATTGACCATATTATAGAATTCGCCGTGTTCGCCCGGATCACGCCTCCAGAGACGGCTTCTATAGGCTCTATAGGCAAAAGCCTGTCGCTGGGAGTTCTGGCTGAGCAGTTTCAGACTTTCGAGGAGGCTCATGCCCCTGTCAGAGGCGAAAAAGCCGGGGTGGTGAGGGCAATAATCATCCAGGGTTCCAAGGAGGATTGTGGACAACGGCACCACTATGATCAAGGGTTCAGATACACCACGGAGAAATCCGATGCCGGCATCGTGCAATGCCACTGCCACCGCCGAGCTACCGGGTTCGAGGCCCGAGCCCCAGGGGATGATAAGACAAACTAACTCCTGGAGATTGGCTCCGTGTGAGACCAATGCGCCGAGGGTCCGCAGAAGTTGACAAAGGCAAGCCGATGGATAGAATTTCCTCATCGCTTCCATCGTCTTGACAGCAAATTGCGCGGTTGTCGACGTAACGGCCGGCCTGGCGCGTGTACGAGGAGTACGAGTAATGCCGAACCCTGCCCAGCTAGGATTGGCCCCACTCTCCAGCAGGATTTGTGCCGTCGAACAATTTTGGTTGAACCACTCCTTTGGAAACGAGAGGTCCCGGGTTAGACCCCAGAGTAGGTCATTCTTCATGGCGGCAGTGACGTCCCACACTTTTAGTCCCCATTCGATGAGCTGGGGACCCCCGGATTGAGCCACTTTGAGAATAAAATACGATTCCCGGCTCCGTCGAGGCAACGGTCCCTCCTTATCATAGTATCGTCGACGGCGCTGAACATGATCCAGAGGAAACCTGCCTGACAGATACATTTGTCGGGCAAGTCGGAGGAGATACAGCAACCGCCGGCCGGCTGGGCCGCTTATGTCACCGTGCTTCTCGTAGATGGTGATGAAATACTTATGGAGATCGCTGAGAAGAGGCGAGAGGCGGCCAACCTGAAGAATCTGACTCTCAGCGAGTTCTGCCTTCAACCGCATTGCTGCGAGCTCGTCGTCGGACACGTCGCAGTTAGCGAGGATACGCCGACCCCGTTCTGTATCGACGAGGAAGTCACGCGCCGTCCGGTGAATGAATTGGAACCCTATAGAGGGCCAGAGGTGAGGGATGAGAGCGCCGAACGCGTCGGTATCGAAGCACTTTAGACTGTCCTCGGGCCGCCATTCGTGGAGCTCGAGCAGCCCGGCACACCTGATGCGTACGTCGCGCTTCGTCTTCTCAAGCCCCTCGATAAGCTGCTGCGCCGACACCTGGACCGTTGGTACTATTCGATCTGCCATCGATGTCCAAACGAGCATCTCGCGAAATGTCCGAGTCCGAGCACTGCCCCCTAGTACCCAACTCGGGCTGGCAACGAGTTTGAGACAGAGAGCTGCCTGCTCCCGGTACAGTGGGGAGCTGCCGTTGACTCTCTGCCACATGTCTTCGTAGAGATCCGCAAGATCATCAGGTAAGCCGTTCACCCTTTCCATAAGCTCATCGGCGGTATTCCCTTCGTCGACTCCCAGGTTGACTTCCTTGACGACCAAGCAAAGCCAAAGGAACACGCCAGCAGCCTTGTAGACGAGCGTCGTAACGAATTCCGCTCGCGTCCGTAGCCATTCGGTGGAAACTCGAGGATCAATGTTGTCCTCTGCGTATCGGGTGAGGTCTTCTCTGTTGAGATCTTCGAGTCGGAGCCTGGGAAAAACGGATAGTCTCGCTTCGAGAGCAGGTTCAGCACGCGATGAGAGACAGAGCTTGATCCGACACGACTTCTTCATCTTCTCTACCAAACCCAGTAGCTTGACGACTCCGTCCCGAGGATCGATCTCGTCGAGTCCATCTAGGAATAGGCAAACCGGTCTCCCGTAGGATGAGAGAACGCTGAGGCAAGTTGACTCCAGCTCGCTCGATGACCAGTCGTCAGCCGAGTCCTTGGTGCGGAGCTTGGGGTTGCCAGCCAGGAGCCTGTCGAGAGAGAGTTGGTCTTCCAGTAGCAGCTGATAGAGGATCGAGGAGAGAAGACCTTTGATGTTTTTCTGCATGGGCGAGCCAGGTCTCCAGAGGAAGTGCGAGACGGTGATGGTCTTGGGACTCCATAAGTCGAGAAAATGCTGCGTGCGCTGGTGTGAAGAGAGTAATGGTAATGGTAATGGTTTATTTAACGTCCGAGGGCTGTCCAGGCCCGACCTCCCGAGGGGTATAGGACGTGCTAGCGGCTATCTAAACTCGGCAGCTAGCATTTCAAACCCTTAGCCCTTGCGAGCCTAAGGCACACCTGTAGTGCGCTCCGCTTTCCGGTCTCCGCATAGGTTGAGCCCGGCACTCGGCCAATGTTTGTCTGCGCGTGCGCTGATCTGCTTTATGGACATGAAAGAGATCAACCTGATGCCGTTGCGGCGGGGTGTTAAGTTGGCCAGCAGACAGCTAGGCCCTGGCGCTCAGCGTCTGGGGCAGATATCTGTGAAGAAAGCCGTTTTCTCCACGAATTCCTGGAAGAGCAAAGAGAGGTATTTGACAAGAGTTGACTTTCCAGAAGCTGGTTTGCCGCTGATCCAGTAGACGGCCTCGTTGGATCTGAGCCAGTTTGGGAAGTTGTCCCAGATTGGAGCCAGTCCCACAACGCTCTCCTCGCCATCGGAATCAGGGTCCTCCTCGTCGTCATCGGATTCAGGGTGCTCGGAATCCTCCTCGGAGTCAGGGATTTCTTCATCAAGGACCCACCGTAGCGTCCTGACGTGCGAGTCTGCGATCTTGTTGCGGCGAGCATTCATTGAGTCAAACTTGAGGCTCCTGAGCAGACGCTCCCTTCGAGCCTCGAGGAGCCTGGCGAGCTCCTTGTCTTCGACGCCAGCGAGAAATTCCTGGGCGGATTGTCCGATTTGACGGTGTACGGTCTTTTCGGACTGCGAGGTTGTCTCTTTGATGCAATCCTCCAACATCCCGTAGACCTTGGTCGACTGGGCTGTGACATGCTCCCGAGTCTCGGCGGCCTCCTGTATCGCCAATGATCGCAGGCTCCGGTTAACTTCTTGAAGTCTCTCCTCGGTGTATTGCTCCGACTGCCTCGCCTCTGCTGTGATGTGCAGCTTCAGAGATATCTCGGCCTTCTCTCTCTGGGCGTCGATGAGTGCCCTAGTGCTCGACGCTTCTTTGGAGACCAGGGAGGTGGTGTCGGTATGGCCCTTCTCGTATTGGAGGATGAAATCCTGGAGGCGGGTGTCGAGTGTGTCGACTTTGATGTCGGTTGCGGCCGCTCGCTCGCTGAGGAAACAAGGATCATCAGTCATCAGCCGTAAGCAACACCACTCCAATGTGCGAGGGCACCGGTAGGTAGGCGGTCGAGTGAAATCAACGTGACAGTGATTAAACTTACAATGTCTTGACAAGCAGCCCAGTCTGCATAGCACGCTCCACGTCGGCAAGCTTCCTCTCCAAGGTTTCCAGGCGTCGTTTCCTCCAGTTGACCTTTGCGGCGGTCTTGAGCGTCGCGACGAGACTCCCCTTCTTCGCGTGGCCTGTCACGAACGCAACCTCCTCCTGCAAGTCTCGGGCGGCATCTTGGCATTTCTTTCCGAGGTCGAGCAGCTGCTGATCCTGCTTGGTAGGGCTCGCCGGTTTGTTGATGGCCTGAATCTGGGAGGAGATGTCGGTCAAGACAACGATGTTTTGTGTAAGCGCGGGGTCAATCGAGCCGTTCTGGTAGACCCGCTTGGCAAGGCTGAGCGTTTCGCGACCGAAACTGATGACTTGAAATACATTGCACGCCAGGCCGAGGGCAGCGAGCGCCTCGAGGCCTGACATGCTGGCGGGTTCGTTTGAGATGTGACAATCTCTATGGAATGTACCAGTAGCTTTCTCACGATGATTCGATTGATTGATGGGTTGATGGTTGATTATGACAGTTGACCATGGACCAGTTCAGCCCCTTGGACGAGGAAGATGAGGGGTATTTTTCTCGCCGGTTAGGCAGCCATGCATAGTTTTGAGGCACCCTAGCCGAAGTCGTTCCACCACGTCGTGAGATGGTTGAGACAGATCCGTCACGTGAGAAAATGTCAGTACGATCTGTCGAAATATGCCGAAGCGCAAGAGTTTTCGACAGGAAACAACCAAAACCCTCTTTTGAGTCTGACAAAGAATACTACTAGTAACTACTAGGCTGCTATCAACAAGCCTCACGCCTGCGCAGAAAACACTAGAGCCCTGACTTCGATGCTCTCCCTCGGCGCTGCCCCAGGCCGGACTCGAGAATGGAGGAAGGATGCATGGGGCGCCCCTAGAAGCCTCAGTCAGAATTGGCATTCCTCTTGTCTAACTTGAATTTGCGAGGTCTCAGTTTCCGGTACTCACACTTAGCCCTCACACCGTCGCTCGAGTCAAAGTTCTTGAAGATGGTCACTTCGTCCGGACGCTGCCCGCTCAGATAGTGCCACTTCTGCGTCTCCAAGTACAAAGCATAGAGCGTGCTGCCGTGGTAGCTTCGGCGGATGTGGGCCGCCTCGACGAGATCCTCGGCGTTGATCGTGCTGCCGTCGCAGAGAGCGAGGGGCCAGTCCTCAACTGGGTGGTTGAGTGGCCGCCAGACACTACAGCAAGTTCAACGATTAGTACTAGTAGTTAGTAAGCGATCCCATTCGCAGTCCCGCACTAAAAGAAGGAAGAGATATCTCGCACTGACTTGATCACCCTGACTCTTCTCTTCAGTAACTCGTCGGCTTGCTCCGGCAAGTGCCGCCTTATTCGGTTGACAACAGCAGACGGGGCCTGGTCTTTGCAGGGATTTTAGTGGGACTGCAGGCCAAATGTCATGTAAAGTTATCTTCGAGTGATTGAACCTACCAACATGGGGATAGACGACGGGGTTGAGCGGGTCCGTTGGGTCATTCAAGTCCAGTGTCTCTCTGACGGGATGAGGATCGGGCTCGTGGCGTCGAAGCTATGCATCCAAAGACGTGTTAGATCACTTTGAGTTGAGTGAAAAACACATAGCTTTGCATATACTTGCTCTCCAGTCAAAGAAAAACACAGAGTCCACATCTTCAATCTGGTCCCGAATCAGCTGCTCAACCCGAGGAAGGTAGCCCTGAGTGACGGCCTCGCGGTCGGTGAACTCCTGAAAATTGCAGTTCCACATGCAGAACTTGAAGCCATGCTCATCCAACGAGTAATGAGCCGGGTTTGGCCGGCAGTCAGTGACCTGAGCGGTCTTGGTCTCCCACTTGATGTTCGTTGCTCGTCTATCCTCGCTCTTGGTACCCTCTGGAAACTTCATGAAGATCTGGAAGGGCTTCTCGGTGTTGTAGAGGTCGCTCCACTGGAGGAACTGGAAGGTGGCCGTCTCTGGACGGGCTGGACCTGAGGGAACGCCCATTGTACCAGCTGTTTAGATGGGGTTCCTCTGGTTCAAGGGGTGGTTGGTGGTGGGTTGCTGGGGGGTTGAAGCTGGGCTAGAAGAGGGAGGGTATCAAGTGACGACTAGAGAAGGAAGTAGAGGTGGTGAGGGGCAGTCTCAAGAGGAAGAGCTTGAGTCGAACGAGCAGGGGCGGGCCACCACAATCCCTTCAGCTCTCGGTCACCCATGCCGTCCACAGACTTAGTACTGCTAGTGCTACCACAACTGACTTCCCGGATTTCGGATGTGCTCATATGTGGGTACCCTCCAGATAGACAGCGAAATCTCGTTTCTCACACGCCACGTCCTTGCTATTGCCGGGAGGTTGCATCCCAATTCTCTCACCGGTTTCAATAGACTCGCATACCCGCATACCCGCCCTTCCGCCCATTTTTAAGAGAGGTGGTTGAAGGGGGGTTGGAAGGGGGGTTGGAAAAGGGGGCGGGTGGTGCCGTCATTTATCTGCCGTTGTGGTCAGTGCCATGAGTTGGGCAATTCGTGAGTCTTCGACACTTGACTACCATGCAGCAAGGGAGTCGAAAAAACGGCACGCAGCCCTTCTAGTGGAGTTGGAGGGCCTTTTGGGGGCCTGAGGGTGAGGGGTAGCAGCAGCAGCCGGCCTGATTTGGAAGGGAGGGTGGCAGTGGATGGGTGGGCTGTATGTGTGCTGTAGTAGGTTTGTGTTGTGTGTGCTGGGCATCGACGTGGTAGAGGTGTGATAATGATACCCGACATTGACATGAACGAGACGCTATGCGGGAGAGATGTTCTTCTGATAGCGGAGAACCCCGCGTCTCATCCAATGAGGCGAAACCAGAGTCGAGAGCATGGCTGCAAGTCGTCTCTTTTTGACACTTAACAGGTCAATTTTTTGACGCTGCATGCAGCTGTCCTCCTGAATGACAGCCCTCGTGGGACCATGAGAAGTGATACGCTGGCGGGATGGGGGAAATTGCAGATCCGGATGCAGAAGCCCGAGATGGTTTGCCTGCGAGTGTCCGGACCTCGAGTCGGTTATTGGCCACGGTGCGAGAAGTCTTGAGTTCCCCCAATGGTCGAGGTCCCCTCTCAAGGCCGCAACCACCTATGGAGCCTAAATCTCGCGGCCACGGGACCGAATTCTACTATCTGCCATCACTCGACGGTTCACGTCGGCAGCAACTTGCAGAGCTGGAGTGAGCTGACGATCAGATAAAGCACCCAGGACGGCAAATAGTGTGACAAACGAGGATCTCTCGCATGCCCAGCTCGATTTGTTATCAAATAAGTACCTAAAGTGACATGAAAGCCCAACTTGTCCAACGCAGCTACACTGGCTTGCCTATGACTGCTGTGTCACAGGACGAATTCGGAACTCCTTGCCGAGGAAACAACGAAAGAAAAGAAGGAAAGGAAAAGAGAACCATTTTTGAGAGAGTTTCATGGATCCATCCAAAGACGCTGCCGTACACATTTGCCAAGTGGCCACTTCGCGAAATTTCCATTACTCCCACCTCCAAGTCCTATAACGGCGACAAATCGTCGGAGATTGTCCGTCTATGAGAGACGACAACCGCCGTTAGTCAGCTAGTGACCGTAAAAAGCCACGATGGACAATGGAGGTTCAAGTTCTTACCTAAGCAGCAACGGAGTTGCCTCCAACTCGGAATGCCTCCTGAGCCTCCTTGTCCTCCATGGGGACGAGCTCCGGGCCGTTGTTGACGCCGTCCTCGGAGGCAGCATCACCGAAGATCTTCTTCCACGGCTGGGCACGCTTATCGGCAGCGGAGTGAGCCAGGATGGAGCCGGCCCATCCGGTGGACTTGGGCTCCGAGGCCTGGTTCTGGAGGCGGGCAGTGTTCTGAGGCTCCATTTTGGATCTTGGTGCGAAGAGCTTGTTGTTCGCGTCGAGAGATGATGATGGAGATGGAGGTAACGGCTGTGCTGAAGACACTGGAGAAGAGCGAGGGAAAGATGAATGTCCGGTAGAGTCTTCCTCTCTATCGTTGGAAGAGGGCGGGAATCCGTCGGGCTTTTCTATTGCTCCCAGTCCTGAGATCTCCACCACAGTGCGCACTCGATGCACTGCATCTGGTCCTGCACCCAAGGCTTGGGGGGTCTGCGTTGCACCTTTTTGGGAAGTTATGCTCGGTCTTATCGAGTGAGTCGTGTGATGATCCAGCGCTGGACGAATGAGAACTCTGGCTCTGTTCTCGTCTGGCGGCCCGGCGGGCAGGTACATATGCGCGTTCATCCACTCACAACCGGGTTAGCCAATTGACCGGGGTAACCACAAGCGAGGATGAATTCACCACATGTGAGCAGGACCTTCATGGCTTTGGTCGGGAAGGTTGATTGGGAATGTCGTCGGCGGACCCGGAGCAGCCAGTCTGCCTCCAACCATCAACCTCTCAAACACGTCCCAGAATCATACATCACTGTGACGTTGGTTCTCGCGGCGGCCGGATCCGAAGATATTCGCGAAACACAGCAGCGATCCAAGCAGGGCTCTCGAGCTCTCGATGATGATTGCAATTATAACGGACGAATAGAACCCGGTTGAGCTATCGCCGCCGACCGCGGACGAGGAGGACAGACGAAGTCTGCGGAGTCGAAAATAGAACACCGAGTGACATCTCGGCCTCTAGTCTGTGTAGCCACGTTAATTCTTGAGACGTACAGAGCGCGCGGGAGCTTGGAAATGGATCACGCAATCCACGACTCTACCACGTCCACCAGAGCCTTCTTCAACCATGCGTCCTCAACGCTGGCACCACCGTCGAAGCCGTGATCGCCATCCCGTAACACCAGCCGGAACTTCTGATGAGGGTCCTTCCTCGCGAGCAGCTCCTTCATCTTGACGCTCCCCTCGACAGGGACGACGGAGTCATCCTTTCCGTGGATGATCACCACGCCGCCGCTGGGAAATTTGGCCCCATCCTCAACGACTAGCAGCGGGAAGAGCCCCCGCTCCTTCTCAACAGAAATGTAGTCCCTCAACAACCCGTGCTGTATCACCGACAACATGAGCGGCAACCTCTGTCCGAGCGGATCGGCCGAGACGACAGCAACCTCCTGGCCCCCAGCCATGGCACCACCTTCCCCTTCCCCTTCTCCTCCCGGAGCAGCAGCGGCTTCCTGCCTATCCGCCGTAGCCGCCGCCCCTCTCATGGCCGCCATGTGGTCGTCAAACACCTGGCGCGACACGATAGGCATTCCCATCAGCGACCCCTTGGCCCCCTTCACAAAGTGGTCGCTTGCGAGGTCGAACATCGGGTACGCTGCCACGACGCCACGGATCTCTGCCGGCCGGGCTAGGGCCAGCATGAGGGCCAGGTAGCCACCCGCGCTGTCACCCGCGAGCAGGATGCGGTCCACGTCGACCGAGACGCCGCGATCGGTCTCGTGTGCGACGAAGGAGGACAAGCCCCCGTCGCGACCGACCACCCAGGGGAAGAGGTCGTCGACGATATCGGAGACGACTGCGCCCACGCTGCCTGCCTCGGGAAGCAGGCGGTAGTCTGCGCTGACGATGATGGCCGACTTAGCCATCGCCAGCTCTAGGAGCCACGGCGCGAAGAACGCAGGGTACAGACACGAGCAGGCGATCAGCCCGCCGCCATGGAGGCGAATAATGACGGGGGCTGGGTTGGGAGTTACTCTGCCTGCTGACTCGGTCGTGTGTTTGGGGATGAGCACGGCGGCCTCGATGGCGTGACCGGCCACGGTCTTGTACGACGTAGTGTGGATCGAAAAGCCGTCGTACCGAGAGAAGTCCTTGGGGTCTGCCAAAGCCATTGTTGTTCTTGCTGTGGAAGACAAACGGATACCTGTCTAGACAGTGGAGAAGAATATGGAGGGGACGGAGGGGACGAAAATGAGGATGTGATGTCGAAGCCGGTCAGTCCGTCGCACAAAGAAGCGAGGTTTGCTGGCCTTCTCATGTCTTCAAGATTGTGGAAAGGGGTTGATTGCTCTCGGGAGACTGCAAAAGGCAAGCCGTCCAGGTGCGGTGATCATCAAAACTGTTGAGTAGAGCGAATAAAGCAAACCGCCGGCCAGTTCTTTCGGCCATGCATGCCGACGGGAATGACAGACAACAAGAAGGGGCGAGCGGGGTAATCCCCTTTTGTACACACAGCACAAGAGAAAAGCGACCGGAAGGGACAGCTAACACCAAACGAGAGCAGCAAAGTGATGAACAAGCAACTCTCAATTCGCGTCGTACAGTAAACACTTAAGTCCAAATCCCGAGATTTATCTCGTCCGCGACGACTGTGCCGCTTCCAGAATAGCCTGGGAGTTCGGAGTTAAACCACCTCGTGCGTCTAATATCGAACGCGAGGCGAGGGGCACGACACGGATGATTGGTAATTCCTCCTCCACGGACCTGGCATCCAGTGGAATCTGGTCTAACTCCTATCCCTGTTCCTGTTCCTGTCCCAGTCCTGGCCTAGGTGGCCGCTCGGAGCCGGACAAACGGCCGTACGGTCAAGGTATGCTTATTCCGACACTCACCTCGGCGGCCGCGTGTATCTTTGCTTGCACGAGAGTGGATAAACCCGAGCCAGGAGGGATCGCATTCCTGGCAGGCAGAGCGCAGGTAGGAGTAGCACGCCCTGCAGGCAAAGGGACAGAGGGGAGAGAGATAGAAAGAAGAAGAGGTATAGCGATTTCAAATAGAATACGCTAGACCAAAACCATGTAAAGCGAGAAAAAAAGAAAAATCCAAAACACAACCAATCTATCCGACCCTTTCTCCTCTCTGGCGATAATCTGGGCTCAGAATCCCCCAGCCGCGGAAGACCTAGCTAGCAGTTTCCAAAACATGGAAGTGTTCACGGGTATAGGAGGAGCCTGCGAAAGCCATCCGTTCCCCAGAAAACAACCTCGTACAGGCATTAACAAGGGAGCGCAGGGGTAAAGTGGTGATACTTAAAGGATGGATGGTGCTCAGGAATCGTGCCCGTCGTCAATCATCATCAATCATCATCAACCCGAATCAGCACCCACCACCGCCCCCTCCACCACCATCACCCCCCCCCACAG